>OW386285.2:74188850-74355346 GCA_936432065.2 Rutpela maculata | reverse complement strand
AACCCGCGATAAAAGAGATGTTTTTACCCCTTCCGATCATTTCCTACTCTAATCTTTTTTTTCAACTTTTTTATCAACGTCATTACACGTTGCACAAGGTTTCATCAAAATCCATTCATTAGCACTCAAATTAGATTGGTTGATTGGACTATGTCAAATTGGAACAAATTTCAACGTTTAACGGAAAAAACTGATAAAAAAGTGTTGAAACTTGGCAAGGATGTTAGGATTTACTATTAAACATACTAAAAGTCCCCAGCTCAAACTGTTGCGTTCGAGCCGGCATGTTGGAGAAATGTCGCTCCGATTCAGCTTATTTCTTATACATATCTCTCTAACCATTAGCGATATCAAAAGTAAAGCTTATAAAATTCTCTACAGAGTGTTATATGCATTTTTTTCTAATCTATTATTATTATATTCTTCGGAAATACGAAAACAAAGAGTATATATATTGCATTTTATCGACTCATTTCAACAATTGTAAAAATCACTCGTAGGGAATAAAAATATATCTTCGTATTGTCATAAAATATGCAACAATTTTCAAAATGTCCGTCATGTCTCTTTTAAGAAATAACTTTAAAAAGAAAAGTCCAATTTTAATGAAATTTTGACAAAATTAGTGTTAGTTATAAGAACCTCAGCGTTTTTAAAAAAAAATCAGTCAGCACATATGAAGGTCATGAAATTTTATGAAAATAATACGTGTGAAGAGTTGTAATCTTTGATAAGATCGTGGATTTAAGTGACATAGGTACTTGCAATTTTAATGATTTCCCGATAATACCATCTTGATTGTCCAAATAGTCAGTATACTAAGTATGTAGTATCTCTGTGTTTGTAGAATCTTATCAAAGGTGTTACAACACACTCTTCACATGCATTTTTTTTCACAAAATGTTTTATAAACCTTTGTATTTACTAATAGATTTTTTCAAAATCAATAAGGTTCTTCCTTTAGCTAACATACTGTACTATACTGTCTAAATTTCAATAAAATTGGACTTTTCTCTTTTAAGTTATCGTACTCACAAAAGTGCCGTAAAGACAGACAGATGGACAAACTGACAGACTGACAGACAGATATACTACGGATGTTTTAAAGTTATTCGGAATTCTAGAACCAACATAATATCGAGTTTTATTTTTTTTCCAGTGATATTTCCGATTTTAGAAATGCGTTGATCAAATGTAATTTTCTTATTTTAGAAGGTTATAATAATAGATATGGAAAAAAATTATATTACATTTTTTGTAGAGAATTTCATAAGCTTCAATTTTTATAGGAGACATAATTTCGATATCTCTAATTAAAAGTTTAGCGAGACGTAAGCAAATAACTTAATCTGAGCACCATTTTTTCAAACGCAAGAAACAGAGTTGGGGACTTTAAGTATGTTTAATAGTGGGCCTTAATGAACATCTCTGCCAAGTTTCAAAACTATTAGTTTTTTTTCATCTAATTTTCCCTATTTGACTGGAATAATATAGGTATTTATAATTTTTTTTCTATTTTAGAATGTAAAACAGACAATTAAAACTATGTCAGTTCATGGAGCTACTGGCAGTGGCAGTACAATTAGAAAAAATACGGTAAGTTTATATTTTAAGTTCTAAATTCTTAGACATTTTGCATTTGAATTTTGTGAAAACTGCTGTTTTTACCAATTTTCTTCTGTATATAATAAGGCTCTATAAGAAAGATTTTATTGTTTATTATTTCATATTGAAATACTTGTTTCAGTAATGAGAAACTTCACCTTCGGTTACTTTTTTTGCCTAATTTTTAATTTAGTTTATACCTACTTAGTGTTTCATTTTAAGTCTGCCCACTCTCATGGAAACTTTGTTATTTTGCTAGATGGAATTCAAATTTTGGTGTTTTATAAGTCCACGAAGTTCAAATCTTTTAGTTCAAATCAATAGAACCATATTCTGCATGCCCTGCTAGAATCAAATTCTGAATTCGTATATGTATTGCTAATTCATGCTTTGCAAAATAGTAGTTTATTTTCAATCGTAGTAGCCTCGGCCTTTTTTAAAAAAATGTCATTAGTGTCAATGAAGTTGTTCCAAATTCAATTTAATTTTACTTTAATAACAAAAACAAGTGTGTGGTTGAACTTGAAATTCGATAATGTGATATATTTGGATACTTGTCTTGTTTGTTTTTATTACCTATTAAAAATTATTAAGTACAGAAAACGCAGTAGCTTAAAAATGTTTAAGTGTACATTTCAAATGTTATTATGTACATAGTGTGACCATGCATAGACTTACTATTATTATTACCTAAGTAAAACCCAAATAAACAGATTAAACGCACTTAAACAAAATCTGAAATACTAATACTGCCACTTTTGACCTTTAGCTGTGGTGTTTTATCAGTACGCAAAAAAAATTGAACGTTTGTATTGTCCAAATAGGCTTAGAATGTCATGAAACGTCGAGATTTTAAGTTTGAGCAAAAAAATGTTGTCGGTCTGTCTGTAGTTTTTTTTGTGCGCACGATTACTCTGGAAGCATTTAAGATATTCACTTGAAATTTGGTAGCTTATTATATTTTAACGAGATCTGGAACTAGATTATTCGCTTTAGATTTGAAAATTACTGTTTCCATAATATTTTTTTTTATTGCCTTATAAAGTACACGTAATACCCAACCTTGATCCATTTTAGTTACCAATGGGCCAGCCTCTCTACTACCAATACTCAACTTTAACATTATTTTTACTGACATAAATGACATGACATCTTATTAAACGTTTTTAAACTATGATAATTTATTTCTTATAAATTTTTAGATGTGGCATGAAAAGTAGTTCCAACCACCGCAGATTTTGAATGTGAGAACATTGTGAAAGACTTAATCCGTTATGGAGATCAAAGAAGATCAAGAAAGAAATAGCTAGGTGAATTTTTATTATAAGGCATATAACTGTAATCATATCTTGAATATATATAGTTTAGGAAATGTTTGTTTCATTGATCACTTCAAATTCATTTAATACTTACATTTTTAAATCTAATTTCTATTATTTCACATTTTTCTGGGGCCCCACTTTAGTGAGTAATATATAAAACAATTAAAATATCTAGGTATACGTGCAAGTTTATATGCAAATATCAAACAATTATGTATGAACTGCCTTTTTATATATTTTCCGAAGTCTCAAGAAAAATGTAAGGAAAAGGTAAGTAAAAAGAGTGTGAAATATACCTTTTGAGTAAAATTTCAGCAATATCAGGGTACTTTGATGAAATTTTTTTGTCTGAAGTAAGCCATTACTTTTAAAATGAATAAAAAGAATCTATTTTTCAACAAATAAATCTTCTTTCATATTACGAAAAAATAACTCAATGAAACTTAAAAATCACTGATGAAAGATTTATATTTTATACCCCGCTCCAACAGAAAATGATGAATTTTGTATAAGTTATGTTTCCTCATATTGAATTTTTTGATACTGTTTTTTATCGAAAAAAATTATTTCATCAAAGTCGGCTGACGTTTTATACATAGTCTATGATTTTACATTCTGAACAACTTTTCTCCTTTTTTTTTTTCATTTTGAAAAATAAAAGTAGTCATATTATTTCTTAAATATTATTTGCAAATCACCCTGTATACTTAAAATTATATTCTCATATACAGCACAGCTATATAATTATATATGTAACTATATATATTATGCAATGAGAATAATTTTAGGTATACAGGGGGATTTTGAAAAAAATATTTAAGAAACAATACACTTTTATTTTGAAAATGAAAAAAAATGAGAAAAGTTGTTCAGAATGTAAAATCACACACTACGTATAAAATGTCAGCCGACTTTGATGAACTAATTTTTTTCGACATAAAACAACAATAAAAAATTCAGTATGAGGAAACATAATTTATTCAAAAATTCGTCATTTTTTATTGGAGCCCGATATAAAATATAAGTTTTTAATCAGTGATTTTAAAATTTCAATGGAGTTATTTTTTCGTAATATAAAAGTAGATTTATTTGTTGCAAAATAGATTATTTTTATTTATTTTAAAAGAAATTGGGCGGTAACATTCAAGTTGTTATAATATATATTTTTTGTACACAATATGATCATATCTACATCACAAATGGGTGGTGCTGATGTGGCTGAAAAGTGGAAAATAAGTAAGTCACTTTTGACGACGTGGCTGAGTGCGGCCGTTTAGCGTCACTGTGACGGCATTACCACGTGGTTGCAAACAAGAATGACGACGTCACTGTTGCAAAAATCACATCATTATGATGTTAAAATGATGTGGTTTGGTTTGCTGGGATCTCTCAACTGTCGTTTAAGTCGCTCCACTTCTCCTTCGAACTCACTCATCTTTCCTTTGATCTGACTGACTTCGGTCTCAACTACACCTACTTTTTCTTCTACCTTGTTTATCTCTTCTTTGACTTCACTCTTTAATCCTTCGTTGGCAGAAATGATAGCGTCCTGCTGTATTTTCATTTGTTCATTCAGAATTTTCCTTAATTCTTCTTGGCGTCTTTCTTGTTCCTCTTTCTCCTCTTGACGTCGTCTTTCTTGTTCCTCTTTCTCCTCTTGACGTCGTCTTTCTTGCTCTTCTTTCTCCTCTTGCTGTCGTATCTTCAGGTCCTCCATCATTTTCTTCAATTCATCTTTTTCTTCTTGACGTCTTCTTTCTTGTTCTTCTTTTTCTTTCTGACGTCTTCTTTCTTCATCCTGACGTCGTTTTTCTTGCTCTTCCTTTTCTTCCTGGCGTCTTCTTTCTTCATCCTGACGTTTTTTCTCCTGTTCTTCTTTGTCTTCCTGCCATTGCTGCGCCATCATTTTTTGGAATTGTTCGAATAAGTCCTGTATTTGTTTATCGGATGCCATACTTCTTGTTGTTACGGGCATACGATGAAATTAAAATAAAATAAATTTAACTGTCACGTCAATATCGGTAATGGAACTTTCTAGACAAATCTCGAAATAGCACGAAAAAGTCTTATCCAGAGTCTTTTGTCACTATCCAGTTCAGAGAATTTAATAATCTCCACTAATGTCCAAATAGAAAAGTTCTAGAAATTTTCACGCACTAAATGAGTCTTTTTCAGTGTCTCTATCACTTCTCAGTTCAAAGGATTTAATTATCACACTAATGTCCTAATAAAATGTTCTACAATGTCTCAAAAATGCACTTAAACACTATTTTCCTGTTCGAAAACAACCCTCGAACAATGTCCAGTAAATTAGTCCTGTGTTAGCACTAACCCTCGAGAATCCTTCTCGAACACTCCAGCACAACTTCAGAGCTCCTCTTGTCATAAAATTCCGCTTCTGACACCAATTGTAACGTGTTTCCACCCTTAGGAAACTACCCCTTGCAAAATCCGTGGGTTCCAAAAATTATAACAAGAGATTGTCCACTAACACACTTTATTAAATATTTACTGGATACTTCACAATACTATTGTTAATTTAAATACACTTTACTGACTAAAATCACAATGTTTATCACTTTGTTTCTTTTTGAACTCTTAACCTCACTTTCTATACTTTCTGAACTTTCTGAACTACTCGCCGAGAATGCGATCGGTCTTTTATACCTAAAAATGACAGATCTCGATTGTTCTGCGATGACGCCACCATTCTCTCGATAATTCCAGATGTCACTTTGGAATCTTCTGGTAGGTTCTTTTTCGAGTAGGTGCAAATACACTACATTCATTCAGACATTCGATCTGTTGAAGTCTGCCTACTTTTTAGTAACATAACCTTAAATTTTAAGGGGTGCAACATATTACAATACGATTACGCGCAAGTCGGGCCGCAAGCTCGTGAACGTCCGCGCTAGTACGGCTACCGGCCACTTCCCACTTCACATTGTGATACGCAATAGGTAGTAGCATTAAGGGTCTACACACGATCCAGCGGCAGGGAGCCAGCCTTGTCGGCATGCTTTTAACTCATTCGTAAAAGTGAACTGGTCCGCTGGAATTCCAATTATCTTCAAAGCGTACCAACAATGTCGGGTCCCAGCAGCTGGATCGTCTGTAGACCCCTTTAATAGTCCCAGATTCTGATTCAGTGTCCTCTAAGAATTTAATATTTTAACAATTTCTGACCGACAACAATTTGTTATTATTATTATCATATCTCGTTGAGAGGTTGGTAACTGATACTAGTGATACTCAGTATAAACCAACAACCAACGACTTTATAGCTAGGACAAAGCAATGTATTGATAAAGGCAAAAAGGAGTAATATTTTAATATTTCTAATGTAAGACACAGTCTTTGTGAATTGTATGCTCTGGCCGTGCCGTCTACTGGGTCGAACGTCGAATTTCCGCGAGTTGACGAGTTTATTTTGTTGGCCCGTCGCGTAGGCCCGTCGGCGTTGTGCGTTGTCCGTCGACTATTCGGTGGCTCTCACATCAGTCGCATCTAGTCATAAATAATATCAATTAAAATTATTTATAAAAAAATGGTCATAGTGACAGTGTCATTTAATTTTTATCAACTCATTATTCGTTTTTTTGCAATTATACCCAATAAAGATTTGTTTACATTTTTGGTGATTTTCCCAACTCAATCAACATTGGGGGGGGGGAGCGTACCCCCCCATAACCCCCCGTGGGTTCGTCTCTGCTCATCTATGGTCAAATATAATGCACCAAACCCAGACGCTGTAAGTCAAAAATAGAACGGTGAAAGATGGCAGACGAAATAAAAAATTTAAATCTTCGTCAAGTAGTATCAAGGAGGCATTATTGTGCGTCACTTTTTTTTCTTCGATTGTAAGTTCTTTTAGGTACTTTAAAGGATGAAGTTCAAATTTTTTAATTTTCAAAAAAAGGGCATTTTCTACAATTTTCAATGACCCTCCTTTTCTCACACAATTTTCGTCGAAACAAAATGAAATATACTATAGAAAGTCCCATATATAACTTAAAAAATTTAATACAAAATGAAACTTCATTAATTTGAAAAGGAAAATTTATTATGCAAACGCATGGCAATAATAATAATATTCCTATGAATATGTGATCAGTATTCAGGAAAATATATTTTTGACTGTTGTAAAAAATGCACTTTTTTTTGAAAATAGAAAAAAAAATTATTGCCTAAGTACATAAAAAAATCTACAATCGAAGAAAAAAAAAGTGTCTCACAATGCCTCCTTGATACTTGAAGAATTAAACATTTTATTTCGTCCGCCATCTTTTGACTGTTCTATTTGACTTACAGTGTCCGGGTTTGATGCCTTATATTTGACCATAGATGAGTTTTATTTTTGCCAACTTTGGTGAAATTACTCCTTGTTATCGAAAATAAATTCAATTTAGATTTTTTCAGCTATTTTTTTTGTTTTCCATTTTTTTCCAGGATGGCGGTACATATCGTACAGGTCTATATTTTTTGAGGATTTTTTTCAAAGAAGCCAGTATTTTTAAAATTCCCATTTGATTACTAGTACAAGATATATTTAAGCAGGTAAGCAGACTCTCCGGATCAAATCATGGGCCCCGGTACCAAATTCACTGGCGGGCACCCGCGCTTAATAATTGATGAGCGGAGGGAAGAAATTTGGAAAAAAATGTTTGCCAAGATCTCTGGCGGGCCCCCTACGGGCCCGTCGGAAGCCCGGGCCCCTAAACTCACTACCCAATAGACCCCCCCATACGGGGGGCCTGCAGGTAAGTAGAAAATCCATCAAAACCTGTCAAAAACGGCATATGACTTTTGACGCACCAGGAATTTTGGGACGCAAATATTTTTTTCGTAATCAGGAGGTAATAATACATGAGAATCAACAATAAAATGTCTAGTGGAATATTGTCGCTGAAAAAAAAAAAAAAATTAATTCGACTGTACTATATAGATGCAATGAATTTAAATATTTCGTTTTACTGTTCGTATTTTTATTTTATAAAAAATATAAAGAATTATTTTGTTATTTTTTTACCAGGTAGGTATAGGCTGGTAGAGCATTTTGGGTTGATAATTGCGATTTCTGTTGATGTTTATGAAATGTGGCCCCAAAAAAAAAAGAATAAAGTCGTTTACCTTTTAGAATTGTTTTTCTAATAAACAAAAATCAGATAAGATAGCAATTTGCAACGATTTTTATTATTGTTAGAAAATTATACACATCTTGGCAACACTATAAACCTATGTTAATATAGGGCCAATAAAAGTAAAGAGCTTAACGTTAAGTTCTTTACTCTGGTATGGCATTGCATCATTCCACCTTGTCGCTGGTCAGTCTATAAACCTTATGGTCGTCGGTAACGTTGACACACAGTGTTCGCTCCGAGTAACCGGTTACTTTAGCATTTAATAGCGCGACTGTACGTTACCTAAAAATACCGCCACAAAATAGCGTTACAGAGATAACGACCCATCTCTACGGTAGATACCAAATTAACCTACTGCGTCGTGAGTGTATCCCCGATTCCCCGACGTTTATTATCGGATGGTATGTTATATAAAGTTTGTAAACGGGCTGCTTCATTTTGTTAAAATAAACATAGCTTGAAGAAAGTGTATGTGATGAATAGAGGCGGAAGGAGACAATTTAGGAGTCGTGGTAAGTAGAAAAAAAAAACCGTTTTTAATTTTATTGTGCTGAAAATAAAAAAACACCTATCTACTATCATATGGCAAGACCTTGCGGATAGGCGTTCATATAGAAATATTATTTTTGTAATAAATATCTATCCTATAGGTACTAAGTAAATAATTAACGTTGAGGCTGATGGTTACTTGTTTGGTTGAATATGGGTTTAAATCCTTGTTTATACCAGCTGATCTAAACAATGGCCATACACAATGTTGATTTCCTCTGTTTAGACTGGCAAGAGAAAAATATGAGTATTTTGCCATCGTTTGTGGGTCAATAGCTCAAGTCAGTTAAACAAATTATTGATCTAATTTTTAATACACTTCTTAATGAATTCACTTCTGAATTTAGTTGAAATCGAGTAAATATTTTGGTTATTTAGTGAATAGAATTAAATGGCTATTTACTAAAACTTATCTGTTACAGAAGAAAGAGAGCAAAAAGTTCATAATACTATTTTTCAATGTTTTTGTTTATGATATCGAAAAAGGCATGAATTACATGGTTCCCAGATATTCTATATCTGAAATGGTAAATGCTTTATGTTTTGAGCACAGTACCTAGCAAAAAATACAAAATTATGCATTTTTTTTTAATGCTCTTGTTTGTAATATTGAAAAGTATACTTATAACATTGTTCCGAGATATCTGAAATTGAATAGTTAACTTGGGGTGAATGTATTTCGATATATAAAGTTAACATGTTCGCTAACGATCGGCTCTCTGCGCCTGGGTTACCAACCACTTAAGTGGTCAGTTCTATGGGATATATTTTCCCAAAATATGTGTGATGGCTTCTGGGGCCGAACATATGTTTTTAAACGGCAGCGAATGTGTTAAGCAACGTTCATCACAGTTAGTACTTAGACGTTTAAGGAAACACGGCCATCTCATCCCACCTTCTAGCGGCTTGTATATCGGTGTATACGTAGAAGCTATGTAATTTGAGATGAGGATTACGTATTGGATATACCATCCTTCGGAGGGGATGTAAAGCAGTCGATCCCTTGTCTATTACATGTTAGACAAGTAAAAAATCCCTACTCTTTGACAGAGAAGAGGTTCGGCAAAATTTTTAGGTTGGGGATAGCTCAACTCCTAGCATTGGAGATATGCCTTGGTTACGGAAATAGGCCGTCGTTAAATAAGTAGTTTATAAAGAAAATAGTTAACTATCCAACTTGCTGGCGCCAATAGCTTGTCAGTGTGCTTTGAAAATTGCTAGAATTCCAACAAATAAATAAAATAGAAAATTTTCGATCGACAATACAAATAATTCTTAAATTTTATGTGAAGTAATGGACAGATTTAATCCAAAACTTCTCATTGCATTTATATTTTAACTGCATATATGTTACTTCCACATCCAGTGGAGATATAAGTACTAAGGCAAAAAAATTTTTTGAAAATTTTTGTTCAAATAGGCTTAGAATGTCAAATGAAACATCGAGATTTTAAGTTTGAGCGAAAAAAAAATTTCTGTCTGTAACTTTTTTTTGTGCGCACGTTTACTGTAGAACTGTTTAAGATATTGACTTGAAATTTGGTTTGCGTATGTATTTTAACGAGATTAGGAACAAGATTATATTTTGATCCTATTTCGTTGAAAGATTGGAGGATAAATTGGGGTATTTATTCTTATTTATATATATTGTCATACAGGTTAATAAAAATCAGCTACAGGACAGGGGGGTTAAAGTGGGATACAAATAACACATAATATAATTTGATATGCAATACAGATAGTAAAATTTTAAATGTAGCACACATGGAGATTAAAACTGGATTACACACTAAATAAAAGAATATATCAAAGTTATGGTAGCTGTTATCTTAATTGTTGCACATACTGGAAAGAGGAGACAACTTTAAGATATTTGTGTGTGGTTGCGGTAGGTAAAACCTACGACTCTGTCTGGAAGATTACACGGGGTATGAAAATTAATTTTCTCTAAAATAGCAGGACAGTAAACTGTATTATCAATGACTTTGTAAAGTAGCATTTCAGAAAAATATACGTGCCCGTCAGAATGAATACATGCAAAATTTTTGTAATAGTTCCCTAAATTACAGCCATCTACAGAATAATCAAAGCTCTATCAACATTGGTGGTTTGTATATAGAAATAACCGAAGTTTTAAATAAACTGAACGATCTTGATTGCAAAACAGGTCCTGAACCTGATGAGATATCTTCTTATTTTTAAACATCGTGTGCATTTGCCTCATCAAACCACTATGACTATTATTTAACAAATCACTGTCGGAAGGAATTTTTCCAACAATCTGGAAAAAATCATATATTGTGCCTATCTATAAAAAACTGGTGACATGGAAATGGTGATTAATTACAGACCTGTGTGGATTCAATTTACACAGATTTCTCCAAGGCATTTGACAAAGTTGATAATGTTCTCCTACTCGATGTATATCATCTCAGTATATTCATGGTATACTCTTTGAATGGCTTAAATCACACTTAAATGATCGTGTTCAAGTTGTAAAAATCGCTGCCCAAGGAATCACTACTTCCACATCCAGCTTTTGTATCCAAGTCACTCACAACGAAAACATTTTGTATGTGGAAATAATTGTTTATGGAACTTTAATAATATAATATTTGAAATCCTCTACCCCAAAAACCCATAAAACGATACCCCACACCGGTAGTGGGGTGGGGGTGGTGATACGGGGTGGTAGTGGGGGTGGATAAAGTAAAAAATTATTTTGAGATTTCTGGTTCTTGTACACACACTAAATCACATTTTTTTTTCATCCCCTTTAATAATGGGGTGGGGGTGGTAATGGGGGTGGCTAATGCCAAAATTTTTTTTGAGACCTTAGCCTCTTGTATATACTAAATACCAATTTTATGAACTCTTATCTGCTTGATTTACCTATTTACCCCAAATTTACCTCAACTTACTCCCCAACCTTTCGACGGAATAAGATGAAGATATAATCTAGTTCTAGATCTCCTTAAGTTACATACGTGTACCAAATTTCAAGTCAATATCTCAAACGGTTCCAGAGTAAACGTGCGCACAAAAAAAGTTACCGACAGACAGACAGAAATTTTTTTTCGCTCAAACTTAGTCTCGACGTTTCATGACATTCTAAGCCTATTTGAACAATAAAAATTTAAAAAAATTTTTTTGTCGTTACTATACTTCCACTGGATGTGGAAGTAAAATTAACAACTATTATTCAAACGAAATTAAGGTCAAATCCAGGTGCCCCTCAGGGGGTACATCTGGCCCCATTACTGTTTAATCTTTTTATCAATGACGTTTTAGAATGTTTTTTCCACTGTCAAGTATTGTTGTATGCCGATGACATGAAAATATTTAAAGAAATTACTGATACTATTTCCTATATAGAATTTACAATAACACATTAACAGATTTTTTAACTCATGTAACAACAAACAAATGACCCTTAATGTAGGTATCCAAATGCAAATGTATACGGTTTAGCAAAGAGCTATCCCAATCATTAAACATGTATTTCATAAACGATATTCCAATCGAAAATATTAATATAATACGTGATTTAGGAATTTATTTCGACTCCAAATTGACCTTTATCCATCACATCGAATTAATCTGTAATAAAGCTTTAAAAGTTTTTTTTTTTTTTTTTTAACTGTTTAATGTCGGCCTATTTCCGCTACCAGGGCCTATCACCGACGCCAGGAGACGAGCTACCCCCAACCTGGAAATTTTGCCGAACCTCTTCCCTTAAGAAGAGTAGGGATCTTTTACTTGCCTAACATTTAATAGACAAGGGACCGCCTGCTTTACATCCCCTCCGAAGGATGGTATATCCACTACGTAATCCTCGTCTGAAATTACGTAACTTCCGAGTATACACTGATATACAAGCCTCTAGAAGGTGGGACGAGAACGCTGTATTTCCCAAGATGGGAGCCCATCCAAGTACTAACCGCGCTCGACAAAGTTCTTGGATTTATTAAAAGCCACTCTAGAGAATTCAGTAACATTTTTGCAATAAAAACATTATACGTGTCACTAGTTAGTTCTCACCTTGAAAATAGTTCAGTTATATGGTCACCATATTTTCAAATACATATAGACAAAATTGAAAGAGTACAAAATAAATTTCTGCGCTATATAGCATATAAACTTCACATTCCAAGCGATCAAATTTCTTACAACGAAATTCTAACTCATTTAAATCTTCAGACTTTTCAAAAACGGAGAACCAATACACATTATTTTGGCATTTAAACTATGCAATGGAATCGTCGACAGTCCTGAATTACTGGCACTATTAAACTTTCATGTACCACAAAGATATTTAAGAGAATCATATACGTCTTTTATCCAAAATCATCGAACCTTATATGGTTCTAATCTTGGTATCGACAAGATAATGTAAAATGCTAATACTGCATGTCTAGATTTTTTTCAATGTTTCATTATATACATTAAAAAACAATTTGTAATATGATTAAGTATTATATTTTTATTGCTTATTGTTCTATTTTAGCCAAATCAATTTGTTATTTGTTTAATTTATACTATAGTCATGTGTGTCTATCTAATCTATATTTTTTTTAATGTATTACTATTTATGTATTTTTTGTGTACTCAATGGGGCTTTCCCGTAAATAAATAAATAAGTAAAGTTCCGATTCAGGAAGCCTATTGGAGCATATAAAACCTTCGGATTTGAACCACAGCATTTTTAGAAATTTTTGTTGTACTGGTTCTACACAATCGATGTGCACATGATGCCCGTGACATCAAAGAACTGAGCATATTCCAGTTTTGATCTAATAAATGAGAAAAACAAGTTAATTATGGTATCAGTATTTGAGAAGTCATGGCTACTGCACTTGATAAATCCATGAGTCCTATTTCATTCACTCAGAACTGTTTCAATGTGATTAGCAAAGGAAAGTTTTCTGTCAAAGATAACACTGAGGTCGCGAAATGTATCAGGCCTTGCTAAAGTCATATCTCCAAGTCGATAGTCGAACATTACTAAAGGATTTTTAGTAGAATAGGACATTACTTGACACTTAGCAACATTTAAATAGAGTTTGAGATGCACTATTCCGACAATCTATCTAAATTATTTTGAAAGCGCAGACAATCTTCATGGCATTCAACAGTGAAAAAATATTATTACGTCATCAGCATAGAGCCAGACATTGGGCAGGGTCGATTTTTTTTTTTTTTTTTTTTTTTTTTTTTTTTTTTTTTTTTTTTGAAATAGACCAAGTACTTATTTGCAATGAAAAAGAGCTGTGCCAATATTTGAGACAAAAATATAGAAAAATAGTGCCATTTTTGATAACTGGAAATTGGCAATTGATGCAAGGCTACAAACCGTACCTGTGTGTGAAGCTAGGCCGTATGACATCGGCTACTAAGTAGATGCTTCGATAGTTAACGTAAAATGTACATCTACTAATGTTTATTTAAAGTGTAAAGTTGGATGGTTCATGCATGAAAAAAATTGCAAGCAAGAAAGTGGTGTCTTATACCAAAATGTATTAATACATCCAATAAAACCCCTTTAAAATTGTCCCAATAGACCTGAAAAGAAGAAAAAAGTGGTTTGCGGCAGCTCAAAGGAATGTTAAAGAAGTATTGACTACATCTGCTGTGTATTTCTTACTAAACGCATTCCTGATGTTAGAATACAATGACATAGAACGAGTGATAAAAGTTTTATCATTCGTTCTATGCCATTGTATTCTAATACCAGCAATATGTTTTACCATAAAACATATTCGAGATTTTCAACTTTTAAGTCCCCATCCAGTAATCAGCACATAAATGGTTCAAAAACTTGACAGTGCAATGGAAATCATGTTAGTTAGGTATAATAAACCTACAACAACCAACAGGGCCGAATTGCGCGCCCCTAGACTACAGCCTAATTAGCCTTATAGATAATCCGGCCCTGGCAACCAGTAATAATTAATCCGAGGGGGTAACCACTTATGCAATATGTGGGACAGGTATATGTGCAATGGTGTGCAATATCGTGCAATATTTGTGCAATGGTGTGCAATATCGTGCAATATTTGTGCAATATTGCAATTGTGGAACACATAATTTCAAGTGATTGCCTCCTCGAATTAATCAGTGAAATTAATAAATTCAGTTATTATCATACAGTAGATGATGAATAAGCAAATTGTAATTTGTTTTTAATAAGTGTAATTAATATTACTTAACTGCATAATTAATAACTAGGTTTAGGTTTGTGTTGCTTGTTAGAAATTCAAACACCATTTGCACGTTTAGCTGCAGAGCTTTTACCTAGTATCTGACGTCAGACACAGTATCTGACACCAGACATCGTTTCTGTGATAATCGGAGAACTTTAATTGGGCGATTATATGCATTACATTTTTGTTTTAAAAAATTCTTTTACATATATGTTGTATGAATCTTTAACTTGTAGTCTGACAAAGAAAATTAATTCTTACTTTTATGTCCGAACCCGCATATTAACATCTAATATTGTGGTAATATCATTAATAAACAAATAAACATAATAAATAACAGAGATCCAAGAATAGATCCTTTGAAACACAGATGGAGCAAAGCACTCAGAAGATTGAAACTCATTAAGAGCCACAAATTGTGAACAATTTAATAGGTAAGATTGAAAGAGTAACAGTAGAGAATTGGAACAGCCAAAGTTTTGTGATTTTAGTAGAATAGAGTGATCAAGTCTATTGAAGGCTTTAGAAAAGTCTGTGTAAATGACATCAGTCTGTGTATCTGAGTTGATAGATTCAGTGATGAACTGCGGAACACAAGCAAGTGTCTTGTCGTGGATCGACCTTTTACAAAGCTATTCTGGGACACCGTAGGGTGGGTAAATTACAAAATTTAAGTACCTTCATGGTTACATATACAATATCACACCCAAATTAAATTTAATAATTTATATGTTGGCATTTAAAAACTTATCAAAATTATAAAAAGCATTTTCTCTAAGAATTCCTTTTATCTTTTGTTTGAACTGCTTATAATCTAGATTTATGATTGTCTTTGGTAGTTTATTAAAAAAATAATGGCCCATAGTAATTTTTGGCACCTCAACTGTGGTTTAGTCTTATGTAATTTATTTTAATTTATTTATTTATTTATTATTGCACAAGTAACATATCTCGATTAGACCTACACACGATCCAGTCTACAGAGATTGTAAATTGGACAAAATTGTAAACCCTTTGATGAGGTATTTAAAATTATGAGATAATCATAAATACAATACTATGAATAGAAATTATGTATGTACGGCTTATCATATATAATATATATCATTTCTTATCTATGACTGACTACACTGTTTAAACTAAAGATCGAACAGATACGAGCTATTGTGGTATTAAACTTTATGAGATTCCATCCTATATAAAAACTGTCTCGCATACAAAGTTTAAATATAACTATATTCGGTGTGTCCCATTTTACTTGGAACCACCCCCATAAAAAGTTTATTTTAGATCGTTTTTTTTTTAAATGTAGATTTCTGAAAAGTGCATTCTTGTGAAACATTTAATTTTATAGAACATAAAATGGTGACCTATTGCTTTTCTTTTTGTGGGTGCAAAATGGGTTTGTACCAAATTTCGTAAAAATATACCTATTTTTGAATTTTTCCCGAGAGAAATAAAAATTCCATTGCTGCATAGGATTGTGTATTTAAAAGAGTGCCTTGACACAACCCACAAAGGAATGTTCAGTTGTCAATTTATGTAGGTATATTTATTTAAATTTCTTGTAATGACAAACTATGGCCAGATGTTGACAAATTTTTTTTTTCACATTTCTGATCAATTATTAAGCGCTGGGGCCCTCCAGTGAATTCATTACCAGGGCCCATGATTGGATGTGGGAGGCCTGATTAAGGCGCACAAGTATATCATTATAACATTCATTTCTCTAAACTGGCATTAATCGGCGGACGATTTGGATATCTTATATTAAATTTGTGAGCTGATGATCTCACATTATCACCAACAATTTTAGTAACATCTAGAAAACTCAACCTTTATGCGCCAATAATTATTATTACAATAAGAAATTAAAATAAGGTGTTCATATGAAACTTTTTTCTCTTCTAACCTAACCTTTCTAACTGTTACGGTTTGCGAGATACCAATACTGCTCAATATAAAAAGTAGTCAACTGTATATTAAAATTATTATTATGTTTTTTAATTACTGTATATAATTTATTTATTTATTTATTTATTTATTGAAAACATATCTACAGGAATAGACTCCCAATTACAGATATTTGTTTAAAATATAAGAATATAAAAATATAAAACGTGCATGAATGGTAACTACTTCAAATTGTAATTATACTACTCACGCATGCAATATAGAAACCAATTAAACTAAACTATAACTCTAAGAGACAATAACTAAAACTATGACTACAACTATTTATAATAACTATGAACTATAAACATTCGTATTAATTTACAAATTAGACAATTGGACAACAAGTAATAAAAATACAAAGAAATACAAGTAGTAAAAAAAGTATATAAGTATAAGTATAAAAGTATATATCATAAATGTGATTAGTATTAGAGACATCATAGAGTCTGTTTCTTCATTTATATAGAAACGATTGGAAGGAGTCACCAAATACGTCACAAAATTCCTGAAAATTGTATAATTACTCATCATTGTAAATATAGAAAATCTGACTTCATAATTTTTTTTGCCGAAGGAAGATAAAATGTTTTATACAATCTTGTTTTAATATTAGGAACACGAATGCAAATTTTTTCCAAAGTGGTTGAATCATAAGCTAAACTATTAATTATTTTGTACAAATAGACAATACTGAAATAAATTCGACTGTATTTAGATAAATTTTCTAGGTAAATAGAGTTACTACTATATGTACTGGTAAGAATGTATTCGGAATGTTTAATAAATTTTTTTTGTATATCCTCTACAGTTTGAATACAGTATCGGAAAGTGTTGGTTTTAGGATGGCAATAAGAGCAAGCGAGAGCGAAGCATGCAATCGTGTACATGCTTCTCTTGATGAGGCGTGTCACTCTTTACCTCTGCTAGAGTACTAGTAGACATCTTTATTGTGGGCGGTCAGTTAAATCGTTGAAACTAGTACAATACCAAAACAAACACTTTCTGAATCTGTATATTTAGTATAAAAACCACAGAACAATACTCAAGTCTTGAACATACAAAAGTTGTGTATAATAATAATAATGTTTTTATATTTTTAAAACATTTCGAATTATGTAATATAAAGCCAAGATTTCTATATGCTTGATTGATAATAGACGTGACATGATTATTAAATGATAACTTGACATCGAATAGAACGCCCAGATCAATTTTTTCTTCAACTCTTTCTAAATGTACATTCTCCATGAGGTATTGAAATTGCATGACTCGTCTATCTCGTGTATGGGTCATAATCGTACATTTTTGTGTATTAAATGGTAAACAATTATTAATTGACCACTCGAATATTTTATTAATACCGGTTTGCATTAATGTACAATCCATAGGATTTTGAATTATTTTAAACATTTTTATGTCATCAGCGAAGAGGAGTATTTTGTAGTTTTTTGCTGACTGGACAAATCATTTATGAATAATAAAAACAAAAGAAGCCCCCAGGTGTGAGCCCTGCGGGACCCCCGAATCAGCAGTAAACATCATATAATCACTGTATATTTAAATTAACTGTCTTCGTATTTTCTACTTTAACCCTTTTTGTTTACTTTAACATTAATAAATTATTATTACTACTAATAAATTAAAATTATATGTATTATACTTACCTTATTGTTTTAGGAAATAATGCGAATAATTATGAATACAGAGGGGGTAATAATGGACCTAGAACTGAATATCAAACAGGTTTCCGAAGAAATGTAAACGATAGGACTAACCATACAGGAACAGGTTGATTAGTATTTTGGTGTACTTTTACTAAATGTTTGACCTTTAATCTTTAAATTAAATGAGACAATGGAAGTGCCTTTCCTTAAGAATATTGTTTTTGTACTATAATATTTTATAAATTTAAAAATTATTATTTCAGAAAATGGAAATAATTTTGAAGAGACAAATTATCAACGAAATAATCCTCACAGAAATGAATATCGAAGAGGTGAATGGAGAAACTCACAAGATGCAAATCACCGAATAGGTAAAGATTAAAACTTTTACATCTATACTTATAGTTTTAGTAAATTTTGGAAATGCATAGAATTTAATTTTACTTTTAAATGTTTAAACTGGCAGAACAGGATGTCGCAGAAAAAAAAACCCTGTCACTTTTTATTGGTTATTACTGGGGCTTAAACGAGATTTGTACAAGGGGTTAAAAAGGTGAATATATACAATTTATTTTTATTCTGTAATTCATTATATATTGTTACAATCACATTCAAGAATGGTAAGTATTTTTGGAGTGAAAACTTTAACATGACATTGATTGTGTGATTGTACCATTCTTCAAGTGTGAACTCCTAGAAGGTATTTAGGCAACGTTCAGCTCAGGCAAAGCCTCAGTAGTCAATTTTTTAAATTGACAATTAATTGCCAAGTATACCACTATTATACAATATGTCAAAGGGGAGCAACGATTATAAATAAGACAATAATATGGAGGAAGATTAGCTAAAATATTTTTCAGTTTCTTTTTATCCGCTCAGAGTGTGGATCAACTTTAACAGCTGTACCAAGAAAAAATAACGATTTTTTATTTTGTCTGCTAAGACATATTTCCTTTCTGAAATTTTGTTACCCTTTAGCGAAATGGGGGGTTATGATTTTATTTTCTGTGAATCTACAAGTGAAGACTATAGATTCCAACTTCTCGACGTTTATCCGGATCTTTCACCTTACATACTGAGCTATCAGGCATTTGGCTCAAAACCTGTAGAATTTAATACCTATTTGACAACTGTCGAATGCATTCGCTAAAATTGAGTAACTTGCGGAAATGTAGTACAAATTGATGGAATGGGGTTAGTTCAAAATTTGTATTTACATTGAATTGGCATTCTAGGACTAGTAATAACTAAGTATACGTAGCGGCAATTTTTTTATGGACGTTAAATAATTTTAAATTCAGTTTATAATTTGAAAATGGTAATTCCCGCTAAAAGCCGTGATGTCATGCGCAGTAGAGTTCAAGCAGTAAATTTGTATGGCAGCCACGAAATACAAACATGTTTAACTGACATTTTGTTTTGCCTTTTTCGCTAAATGTCAAAAAATGTCACTTTTGATTTGTTCGTTCCGAGCCGAATTTTCGATTTGCCTTGTGCAAGTTACGACGCAGATCAACTAGAACTCTTCCTCTTTGCGTCGCGACATCGTACGGCCCTCTCGCAGGTGTTTTTCGAAAAATATTATGATTGCATGTTTTTGCGCTATTTTCGGTTCTGAAATGCATGCTTTTTTTAACAATTTTTCGCCTATATCTCTGAAACGGTAAGAGCTAGCCCAAAATAAAAAATACTGTAAAGCTGTTTCGGAGTTATTACTGAAATATGTGGCGATGTCCGACAAAAATCGCACATTTCTTGTTTAAAAAGTTTGCAACTCCTTAACCTTGGCTTCTAGGCAAAAAAAACTACTCTAACGAATTTAAATAGAATTAAATTTGCTAAAACTCTTTTTTATTTTTTGTCTTGAGAGAAAAATGAGGGAAATAGAAGGAGCAGAATTGAGAACTTTTTTTATTTCGGTAAAATTTCGCCATTTTGTCACCGCAATTAATCTGTAATATCTGAAATTGCTCTCAATTACGATGTACTCTTAATATCATGTATTACTTATTACTTATTAGACACTCCATTAATCTCGGCCCTTTAAAGCAAATGTTTCTGGAAAAAATGATTTTTTTAAGATTTACATGCATTTTCTAGGAAAACGTGAAATTTCTTCCATTTTCCCAAGAATCTCGCTAATTATCAGTTATTTCAAAATATTTGTAGACACCAATTCTAAAGAAAATTGATCGAGCTTTCCGACGTTTTTTTAAATTTTTCCTCTTAACATAAAAAAGTTGTGGCCGAAAATATGCACCTCTTTGCACTTCCTAAAATTCATAAAATATTTATTTGCAACCTGGAAAACTAGAAGTTAAAACATTAGTATTACATTTGGTATTGACAGGGCAGCAATCTAACGACAATAAAATTACCTCTAAACATTAACGTCACGCGGTAATAAAATTTAAAATGAGTAGTATAGTTTTTGTGGATTTATGAATAATTCACAAATATCAGAGTTATTTTAATTGCTATTACGTTATCCTCGTATATTTTACTGTTCAAATTATCAAATTAGTAGGTAGTTTTAGGTCTTTTACACACATGAAATGACCCCATTCCTCAATTTACAGAACTTTACTAGAAACACTAATATTCCACAACTTTGAGGTTACGTAAAGCAACAAAATAAGCAGGTGCGAACCTTGTGAAACTGTAGTACATAGTTAAAGACAGAAAAGTTGTGGATATGTCTATTTTTATTATTTGTATAACATTATCAAGTGCAACTTCTATCCATGAACCTCAGTATTAATACAGGTTAAATAAATCTACTAATTTATAAACAAGGACACTACTTTTATTTGTAAATTTCGATAATAGATGGCATCAATTTAGTGAATTTGCCTACATCACGGTTTTTTTTGTGCCCCTTTTATTTTCTGAATTCGTTTAAGAAATATAGCGCAAAAATACTAATTATTTTAAGGAATAAAAAATACGAATTGATTTACTGTGTCCATCTTATATATTTATCTTAATACCATGTAAACACGTGGGGTGTTTTTATTGTTAAAGGTATCGAAGATGTGTATGATATCAACAGAGATCAAAGTCGTGGTAACAGAAGGCAACATGACTACAGGAACAGAGATCATCAAGGTAAAGTTACTTTTTAATGAATAACTTAGCTAAATGACATATATAGAAAATTTTATTTATTTACACATAAAAACCAAGATACAGAAGTTCATGGTTCATGGATAATTTATTATTGAATTAGAGTAGTTTATTAGCATACCATTTCAGAGGACCTTGACAAGTGTAATAATTTTTTTTCTCTCTATTTTTGAACATATTGATGAACTTACACCCTTTTGGTAATAAATATAGTTAATTCTTTATTCTAGATTATATTTAATTTTTTTTTATTTTTTCCATCGTCTCTTAAAACAGTGTTGTATATGGCAAGCGGGCAAATGCCTGATGACCCAAGTAGATGGTTCGAGGGGGGACTATTTTATTATAATAAAGTGTTTTAAAAAACATTCGCCATACTACGGATGTAGGTTCACCATCAACAATGCTACGAATGTATTTGAAATTGCTTCCTCTACCAGAAGAGTATATTGACCAGAATCTACTTTAAGTGACTTTACAACTGCTGTTAAAGAAAGTTAAAAGTCAGTAAAATACATATTTTTTTCAAAAAAGTTCCGTGTCCGTGCATATGCTTCTGGTGGAATTGATAACATCTATTTATAGCTAAAATATACCTTACTACTGTATACATAGGCAACAGAACTTTCAAATAATTAGTTCAAGTCATTTCTGAATTATTTTAAAACACTGAAACTTTAAATAACCTGTTTCTCAGCAACGAAGCGTCACCAGATCCGTTCATAAGGACTTTTTGTAGCATTAATGTTGGTGATGAATCTCCTACATAATCCTGTATAATAATGAGAGTATGAGACTTTTTGTTTTGTAATTTAATACCTACTTTTGTAATATTTTTTAAATATACAAAAATATACTTGCTAAGACTCTCGGGTTTGAGCATCCTTATTTTATAAATAATGATACGTCGACTAACTACTGCTATACTAAATCCATAAGAGGAGGTTAATTTAGGTTAGGCTCATGTTAAAATACAACTGGCCCTTAGATATCAATGATACTGATAAATTATACAGGGTGATTTACTTCAACATGCGAAAAATTTATCAGTAGATTGTCCCCACCGAAACGAGTTAAAAAAATGAAAAATATGACCCCAAAAAAATACCTAATTTTTTTTGTAAAAATGCGCCGCCTATGACTTTAACCAATCTGATGTAACGTGGTGCAACCATATTACTTCCCCTCCCCCTTTATCTGACTTGGGACTGACAGCAAAGCTAGCAGGGTTAGAAATAACTTTTTTAATTTAATCAAACTACAAAAATAGCAAAAATTAAAATGATTTTTGTAGAATACAGCACGGCACAAAACTTAAAAATAACGAAAAGTCAAAGAAAATGTTTAACCATTACACTTAATGCCCTGTTCTAAGCGCAGAATAACCCGGTGTCACAAAGCCATTGCACTGAATCCAAAATTGTTCTTTCATTTGGCATGCGCCTGTCGGGAAAATTACTCCCGTATTCTCGTACAGCCGCTGCAGGATTTTCATTCACTGCACCATATGTTAAAATCATATCGCAGTACTCATGCGACGTAAACACTGGCATATTGTACAGTATTTAAAATTTAACAGTACACTCCAAATGGAAGTCTGAAAGACATACAAATAACATCTGACAACCACTTCAAAGCAAGCGAAGCGGCGCGCATGTAAACAATTGAAAGCATTAATTGTAGCCAAACTCCATGGTTCAGTGGCGTATCTTTACAAGTTTTAATGCAAAAAAATATACTAAATTACCTCGGATCACTCTAAAATTTTGTAGCCTTTCCCACAAACATAGAAGATTAGTACACCATTTTTTTGCCGCATGTTAAGGTAAATCACCCTGTATATGCAGTATGTCTTAGTTACGTAAATTAAATGTTTTTTACTTAATAGTTTTTCACTTTAATTATATCTCGCTTATACTTACAGTATTACAATTTTACAGAAGGCCAAACAAAATATTTTCCCAGTGGGTCGAACTGCTGGTATTTCAATACTGCTTCAAATAATATACTTATGTACCTGTTTTGTACTTATTATATAGATGCGAACGTTTTTTTAGGTGGTAATGACACTCACAGAAACAAAAACGAAAATAAGACATACAGAATGGGTTTCAAACTTGCTGAACAGATAGGTGATAATGGTGATGCAGAGGAAGTGATTCAAACTCTTATGAATGACAGAAAGGGATTCAAGGAACTACTTAAAGATTCTGAATTATCTGGAGATTGGCTGGTTTTAATCATACATTTACTTGCCAAAGTTTGTGACAGCAGTTTTATCGACTCTAAAATTAATATTTTTCATACAGTATTTACACATAGCTCTTATTCCAAACAATTGACACGATTCATTTTGGAGATACCTAACCATAATGATGTCGATAAGAGAAAAAACAGTTACTTTTGGAAAGACATCGATAAATTTTGGAATGACCTGTTAATTATTTTTGAAGAAATAACAAAAATGCCTTCATTTGCTTGCCAAAATTTACCGGTCCTTGTAAAATCGATAAACCGAACTTTTCCTGCAATTCAAGAAGAACATGGGCTACATATATCTGATGACATTGTGGGAAGATTTGATATTTTATTGAAAACATTACACAATATGAAATCTGAATATGTGAAAAACTGCCCTACTAATGTAAAAAATCAATGCACTAGTAATGATGAAGACGAATTTATTAATGATAAACGAGAACCTCCAAATGATTACAAGGAAATAAATATCTATCCAAATATCATTGAAGTTACAACGTATGAACGACCTTTCCTCAGACGTAATAAAGTCATTGGTCCATATAATGGAATACCTCATTATTTGGATGTCCACTTTCGACTACTTCGTGAAGATTTTGTAGCACCTTTAAGAAGAGGGATTTGCCAATACTTAGACGACCCTCAGCGTCGAAAATATGATGATGTAAAAATTCATCATAAAGTTCAGTTTCTTTCAGAAGAAAATGAAAACGAGTTATATTGTGTGAGAATCAAATATGATTTTACTAATAAAAAGAAATCTATGAAATATGAAAATTCTAAGATGTTTATGTATGGTTCCTTGGTATGCTTTACAAAAGATAGATTTAAAAATCTGATATTTGGTAAAATTGTTAAAAGAGATATAGCTTTGTTAAAACAAGGAGAGCTTGTTGTTGGTTTTGATCAACATGAAGATATATTATTCAAAACTGACTACATAATGGTTGAAAGTAGTGTGTACTTTGAACCCTATTTTCAAGTGTTAACAGCTGTACAAAGAATGTCTACGGACCATTTTCCAATGGAAAAATACATAATATTTGCAGAAGCAGCAACAAATCCTCCAAACTATTTTCATGAAGATACCCATTTCACTATCGAAAATAAAGGAGTGTATCCGTTGCATTGGCCAAATAACACAGGATTTCATGGTTTGAATAATTCTCAACAAAGGGCTTTTAAGGCCTCATTAACTGAAGAAATAGCTGTAATACAGGGGCCTCCAGGTACTGGTAAAACTTTTCTTGGACTAAAAATTGCACACACACTCCTAGAAAATGAACATGCCTGGTACAAAAATACTCCAATGCTGGTAATATGTTTCACAAATCACGCTCTGGATCAGTTTTTGGAAGGTTTACTACCTTGCACAAATAAACTACTGCGTATTGGTGGACAATCAAAAAATGAAAACCTTAATAAATATAATTTGAGAAATACCAAATCGAATAAAAAAAGCGCTACTTTCTATCAAACACAACGTGAGCTGAAAGTATGCCTGAGTGACTTAAAAATGCATGATAACATACTCAGTCAAGTAAAACAGTTTAACAGTGTAGTAGATTTTTCCTGTTTCCGTGGCGTTGTTCCAGATTTTCAAGAGACTTGGTTCAATGAGGCCACAAAACAAGACATAATAAACTGGCTTTTAGAAGAAGTAAAAAATATTGATTTTACTGATATGGGTAAACCAATATCCTTTACAAAGGTACGAATATTATTTAATAGTAAAAAGATCTATGCTCAAGATATTTTGTATTAATATTGATTATTTAATAATTATAGATTTTAGCAGTTAAATTGAAAGACTTCTACTTTACCTACTATAAATAGGCTTGGTCATAAGTAACAATTAATTGGTAGAATTGTCAGCAGACTTTTTTTTTGAAAAACTCGAGGGGTATAGTAATTTTAATACTTATAACATAATAATAATGATAATAGCTATTCGTACACTTAAAAATAACGACTAATAAGTAACTACTCTAAAATTCTTTTTATAATATTTTGTGTCCTTTGTATCCCAGGAACAGTTTGTTTAACATTAAATAATTTTCTTCAATTCAGTTGCAAGCAGGTTGATCTCCACGCTAAACGAACACACGAAGAATGTGCATACTCCATTCGTTAAATACGACCCAACTACACGAATTGTTTAGGCAAATGCTGCATTACCCGTATAACCAGGCGATACAGCCTTTTTTTTTCAATACAGATTCGTCAAGATGCTATACATTTTAATCTGTGTCTATGATATATTTAACGAACCTATACATTTTTAGGTACTCAAGATATATAATCTTTATCGTGTCTATATCGTATCTTTTACTGTTGTATTTACAGGTTTACCTTTGTACATTAGATATAATTCCTGTACTCTACATTTAACGTCCCTATATAGTTTCTACACGCAATATCTATACAGCATCGTGACAGATTACTGTACAGAACATCAATATAGATCCGGCGAAAGAATTATTTACCGATTATAAGGTCTATCTTTACATATTAAAAGATTTTGTAATTCAGGCATCTCTACACATTCTTTACAGCAATGTGGTGCGAACGATACGTTGCCGGTACCGGTAACATTTGACGTTTATGAAGAATTGTCGCTTGTGCAACACTTGGCATTCTAAATTAATCTACCATTTTCTCTCTAGCCAACGCTGATGCACTGATGCACTAGCTGCACTGATGAATATATGCTGGTTTATCTTTGTAGCATTCTTTCGTCTTTTGTAACGTCTGTTTTTCTTTATTATCGCATCTTGAAAGCTTTTGCGATTGCGTTTTCCTTGAAGCTGTGGCATTTTTGAAGGATAGGTTATTTTTATTTATCAGATTTTTGTTTAACGGTGATATAATGTCACACCGGTTAAGAATGAAGGAATATAGATGCGATGAGTCAAACTTACTTGTATAGAACTTTAATCAATATGCAAAGAAAAATTAATAGAGTTTTAAAAACATAATAACAATAACTACAGGTATTTTAAGGATTCTGCCTCACTAATAAATTTGGAAATTGCAGGATCTTTTACGTAAGATAAAATGCACCTTTAGGTATACCTAATATTGTTTCTTAAAAACTATACTACCATAAATATTCATCTAATATGTGTCTATCTCATTTTCCTATAATATATTTAAATATTAGGTACCGATATCATTTAATATACAATCCCGATATCCATTACTATAACTTTTATCATTAAATTTGCTGGATACCAGGATAACGCAGTCAGTTAAGGCGCTAGATAAATGAGATACGTACATAGTAGACGTGAGTTCGAGACCTAAACAAGGTAAGTAAAATTTTTTAATTATCACTATAATAATGAATTTACGGAATACTAATATTAATTGAAGCATGATAGCGAAGGAATTGAAACGTGGTGGGGTGGTTGGGATGATGACTGTTTATTTTCATCTATTTTTTTTAAATCAGAAATAAAAATTTATTCTTTAAGGGGCTATACTCGTTATTTACAGAATCATAGAATAAACTTTTACATGAACTGTATTCCAACGAAATGCAAACGTGCCTTTATCGATAAATAAACTTTATTGAATCAGTATTATTTCGTTATCCAGGCATTAGTGTACTGTATTAGATCGGTACATATGCCGCATCGTTGCTGTATCCATAGCGTAAAGATAACCTATATCGAAGTAAAGATACGACTATAGATTCTCTATATAAACTGTACAGAGTGGTTATACGGGTAGGTGTTGCATTACACGTTCAGTTTGCATAATGCATACACACTTTAAAATGAACAATAATAAAATCCATTACAAGTATTGAATCTTTATTACAAACAATTAAATTAACACGATTAAATACACAATGGTATTAAAATTGGATTCAAATTGTGAATAAAAACAATTACAATGGGTGGCTTATTTTAAAATGATTCAGAATCAATTTTAATACAAATAATCAAGAAATATAACTGAACAAAATGATAACCTTGAGTTGTAGAGTACTCATGATTAGAATATGACAAAATTAAAGTTATAATTGTTGAATTTTAAAGATCAAAATTCAATTTCAATTCACACATCTAAATCGGTAAACAGCTTAGAGGTTATAATTAATTTTATATACATCCTGAGTTCAACGAGTGCAAGAAAGAAAAGTTAGAAAAAGAAAAACGGATATTATCCCACTGCAATGCACTCGCAGTTAGAAGCGTTAGGTGCCGATGCCCTGCGTTGATACACGATAAGGCGATAAAAATAAGATTTCACAAAGTGTGGAGTGTGCTGGGAGCAGTATATAATTGACTGCAGATTTAACAGGCACTCAAAAAATGTCAGCGCCTTTGCCGCATCGCAAAACCAAAGATGCTGACATTTTTTGGCCGCCTGTCAAATCTGCGGTTTACTACACTCGTATTTCATTTCCTAATTTCTCTATTTTCTCCCTTGCATTTGTTTATCTTAGGATATATAAAACTACATTTGCCGAATCTGTATAACAATCAGAATGTATAAAAGTAGAATATTTTTACTAGAAAATAGAAGGCTGAAGGAAGCTTAAATGTGTCTTATCATTGTTTTTGTGATTGTTTTATACTTGATGAATTAATTGATTACTGTATTTCAGGATCAAATTTCTGGTAGTGCAAGCCACTCAGAATCTGACAACGAACTTAGTTCTCTTGAGGATAGTGACGATGAAGAAAAGGATGTTGATAAAATTTACACTGAAATTGATGTCTCTTCCAATTTTACTCCATTAATAAGCCTGGAATCAATGATGTCAAGAATAAAATATTTTGAAAAATCACTGCAGGAAATTTCTGAATCACAATATGGACCCATTAGACTTGATATCGAAGGAAGAAGTTTTACAAATGAATTACTACAACTAAAAAGAGAATATAAATATTTAGAAGTAAGTATTCTCTTCTGAGTATTTGCATATACTTACCCACGTAAGCAGCACAAGAAGTTACATTTTGGACATCATGACTTTATAGTAGCTAGAAATTGGCTATTTGGTTTGGAATTTTTAAAGACATGTAATGGTGGTCAAAATGGAGAATAATATTTTGGCCTTCAAAATGTAACTGGACATGAGCATATATTTTGCTTTGGATTTTTGTGGCTGTTTTAATGCTAGCTACGAAATGGTTTTTATGATGCAAGTATAACCAGAGCAGTTTTGCCCTTTGAAATTATTTAGTTATAAAATCGTCTTAAATACTACTTATTCAGATGTACTTAGTCATAGCGGTGACTAAAATATACCTTTTTAGATATAAAATGAAACAAGAATAATACTCTGGTTATGTTTTGACTTTAACAAGTGTTAAGTAAAATGGGGGCATCCACATACTTATAATATATCTAGATCTGTTCTTCAAAATCATAAGAGAATCAAATTTTATTAATATGGCTTCTAAAAAGGTGTAACATTCACTTTAACCTGAACACTACATGGGTGTAAATTCTCCATTTATTTGTATGTAGCTTAGCCAATGTTATTAATTTCTTGTATTATGCACCGAGAATCAGTCACAGTTTAATTATGTTAGTAACAGCATATTTAGTATATTATTTACTCGAACACCTGGTGGGTAACCCATCTTTAATTTTGTTTACAATTTGCAGTTCCCCTCCGGAGGCTGCCACTCTTCCATTTCACTCAGTCACAAGTCTACGATCACAGAGTTCTTCTATTATATGCGTACATAAAATTTTAGTAAATTATATACCAGGCGACATCTGTTGTTTCACTTGTCAGGTACTTCGCTGCGTGTGAAGCCATGTAGAAACCTACAATGCAAACAAGTTTCAAATGCCGTGCTTATTGACCAAATAATTTCGACTAATACTAAACTTATTAAGGTTATGGGGAGTTTAAGTGATCATACGTTGAGTCAAATTTATGTTTATTGGGTAATTAGCTTTTTTGGTTGAACAGTTGGTAATAATGCCAGAGGGCAGCAGTGTGTTGACCGGACATTTGCCTTCTGTCGTTGGTCAACGCCGTCCTACCTGTTGCCTTGCAGCATGTAAACCTGTTACCCTTCATCCTGTGATAAATAAGTAAATTAAGATCTTAATATCTATCTAAATTTCATGTATGATAATATTTGTTCAACTCACAAGTGTTTATTTTGCGAACTTGTCAAGGATGTAAAAGATATACGCAGATTTTGTTCATAAGTAATTTATAAATGACCCAAGGAAGCCACGCCGAGTTGTTCATTTATATTTTTTTTTACTTGCAATTTATTTTTCGTTGACGAACCTTAATTAACTTGATGAATTAGTAGTACTGAGTACTAGGCAGAATTTTTGAGTATAGGTCAGATTTAATTTAAGTAACATATTTTTTGTCGTGACATTCAGAATATTATGTATATTTTATATGAGTAAGTAAATCTGATCAGACGGTGAGGGCAATAAATCTCAATAAACCATTTTTATGAAGTTCAAGTTTTTATACGTTTTGGGACTTTTACTAAACTGTTAAGCACAAATAACGCACCTTAGAGTGCCCCCTTTTCGCACACACGCTAGCTAGTGAAATAACAGATTGAACCTTCTAGGTATGAAGTTAACAGCCAGCCCCCCCCGTATGAGGGGTCTGTCTATTGGGTACTGAGTTTAGGGGCCCGGGCTTCCGAGGGGTCTGCCAGTTTTCTCCTCCCCGCTCATCAATTATTAAGCGCGTGGGCCCATAGCGGGGCCCGGCAGATATTTTGGCAAAAATTTTTTTTCAAATTTCCCTGCTCATCAATTATTAAGCGCGGAGGCCCGTTGGCTTTAGAAGGGTCCATAATGAAGGCCTGCTAGAGATTTTGGCAATTTTTTTTTCAAATTTCTCCCCACCCGTTCATCAATTATTAAGTGCGAGGGCCCGTTGGTTTTCGAGTTTGGCAAAAATCTCTATTCGAATTTCTCCCCCCCACTGCTCATCAATTATTAAACGTTACGTCTGGCCACAATTGTGCTAAAGAATTCTATCTACCTTACTGTCTTGTTTGTCCATTTACATTAATATATATTTTTACATTGTTGAATGAATATTTTGTTTGATTGTGACGGTGAATTTATGGTAACCTATGTAATTTTGATTAGCCACGGTCAGTACACCGAGTAATGACAAGTACAACATAGATACCTTGTAGCTTGGCTATTGGCGCCCCGAGGAATGTTTTGCTTTTATTAATAATAATTTCGAACCACTCCCTAGCCTCCATTTTAATATAGCCCAACTAGCAAATTTGTTTTATAATGTAAATGTTATACGATTATTTTGTTTTATTGTTATTTTATTAATGTTTCTAAAATGCTAATTGATTATATTAGAGTTGAAGAAAACGCTATTTGGTTGTCTGCAACTGAACTGTTTTATAAATTTATCATTAAAACGTTTTTACAGCAAAATTATAAAATATCTTATAAAACAGTTAAGAAATTATTTTAGAAACGTTTCCGTGACTAAGCTATAAAACATTTCACCTTATAAGACTAAATAATTTTATAGTGCTCTTTTAGTAATGTTCGGCAATATTTTCAGCACTGTTATAAATATATATTAAAATTATTTTATAGTTGTTTCCTATTATCTCATAAAATAATTATATTAAAGCACTATTTAGGATAGTTTTGCTATTGAAAGTAAATTGTTGTTCCAGAGTCTGCTACATAATTATTATATAGCGTTGGAATCTACTGCAATGTGGCAACGGCAATAAAGTATAGTTACAAAATAAAATTGTTTATGTGAACATAAAAATGCTGCTGATAACTATGCAATAAAATATATTTGAAGCAATGCGCATATGCATGAAAAGCAACAAACAGCTGTTTTCTGAAATGAAGTGGGCTCTAACTAAATGGGCAGAACCGTATTGAAAGATTTTACTTTACGTGTATAATTTTTCAAATTTTAAATTTCGTTTTTCCCTCTGTAATGTCTAACAGTAAATATATTTACCTGCCTGGCAGAAAGTGTGCCCCACATGAGAAACTTTTTTTGTTAGGAGTTATCACAAAAGTCCATAGATGGGTAAACTCCCGGAGTTTTGATTACTCTGAAAGTTTCCTGGAAACTTTCCATTGGGAATATTCAGAGTCTATTTTATGGTGAAATCTGATTCGTGATGATCTAAGCTTCATTTTGATACCAAATAAGTGCATATAAATATATTATTTACATTACTTTTACAGACTTTTACCAAATAACTGATATTATATCACACCGCTATATGTGACCTGTGCTATATGAAAAATATGGAGCAATTGGGTGGTTACCCAGTAATTTGTTTTTTTTTGAATTATTAAATAATTAAATATAAATAAAATAATTTATAGAATGTGATAAATATGTGGATTATAAAATTAAAAATTTATGTAAATGTCATATGTAAGTCGTAACTCCTATTTTGTGCAGAAACGGAAATGTAGAAGGCAAGACAGAAATAAGATCTAAATATCATATTATAGTTATATTAAATTAAAAGTGTAAAACAAATAAATAAAATAATAAATAAATGTTTATTTGATTTTAAATTTTAACACTTAAAAAAATAACAAGAAAGTAATATCAAAATAAATTAAACCATCCACTAAAACACAACGTTAAAGGTAAAACTATTAAATATCTTATAATTTGTAAAAAAATAAAATTACATTTCTTTTTAATCATTTTCGTTTTTAATATAACAGAAAAAAATGCTAGATATTATTCATCGAGAAGCGATAGTGCGGGTAAACAAATAAACGTAACTTATCATATGTCTGTCAACTCATCCGTGATCATAGCCAATAGCACGAAATTAGAGAAATTCTGTGCCAATAGTAATAATCCGAGTAGTGGTGACCATATGAAACCCTACGTCATCAAGCATCCGATTAATTTTTGATAATTTCGAAAGAATATCAACAAATTAAAACTGGATTTCTGGCGTTTGAGGTTATGTTAGATCATCGTGGCGGCAATTTCAAATTTATGAGAACATCTGTAAATATTCGTGAAAAATTTGGAAACTTTCCCGGAATTTTGGAAACTTTCGGAATATTCAAATATTTTAAAGGAAACTTTCATTTTTATCAAAACTCCGTTCCGGAAACTTCCGAAAATTTCCTGGAAACTTTCCAATGGAAAGTTTCCTTGACCCATCTCTGCAAAAGTCTATCCTTTATATAAAGTTCTGCATGAAGAAAAAGTAATTACAATACTATAAAAAACGTTACCGATCCCATGGTTATCTGCCATATTGATCAACCATTAATCAAAATTCTACATGCATTTCCGTCGCTTTTTATATGATCTGCCCTCCTTCCTTACCTCTATATTCAAAGCATCAACCCAACCTTTCTATGTAGTCACAGCACAAGGACTGTTAACTACACAGGATAGCTCATCTTCACGGATTTATTCCCCCAAGGTTATACGCGATTAGCCAGGTTGTGACGTCGACAATGGTCCCGGTCTGCTAGCGGCTCGCACCGGCGGTCCTTTTTAAAATAGATACTACCTTTTGTGGGATGCTGTTTTATGTTATTTTTTTTAGCTAAATAGATCTCGATATTAGATAGATAGATAGATTTATTTTCATCAGATACATATACCGTGCGTGTAATTTCCCATTAGGCATGTACATTCACATAGCACGAGAAATATGACAACACCGGCAGCTGTAAATTCGTCCATCGGTGGAGCATTCCAGCTCTGTTATTTCATTTCAGCCAACTGGCACATGCAATGTTGTAATTCTACTCCCCACGCCTAGCCCGCGACTACACACACGGTATACATCAAAAAGATAATACAACATATTTGATGAGCCACGTCACAACAAGCTTTAAAAGTGAACTTCATAAGGTAATAAAACTAGTAACTAACAAGTAAAATAAAAGTACAAAGTAAAATATAAATACAAACAGATAAATATAAATACAATTTAAAAAAAAACTATGTAGAAAAATTTTTAAACAACCATGTATTTAAACAGTATGTAAAAAAAATTCATTCAGTGTGTAACAATTTTTGTCTATTAAGTACTTTTTGAGTGATTTTTTGAAAATATATTGATTTCCAGACTCCTTAATTTCCAATTTAAAAAATTAAATAGTTTACAGCCAATGTATATAATGCTTCTTTGGTATAAAGAGGTCGAGTGAGAATGGTTGAAGTTCATACTTATGACGAGTGTTATGGTCATGGGGAGTTATATTTTGGGTGAATATAGCTCTGTTTTTGAAAATGAAGCAGCAAACTTCATAGATGTAGGTACCAATAACCATTAATATACCTAGTTGGTGAAAAGCATTTCTGCAGGATTCCCGATAACCTAGATTTGCTAAAATTCTTATTGCAACCTTCTGTAAAATTAAAAACCCGTTGGTTCTGCGCACTGTTCCCCCTGTTTACAATACCATTTCTCAGATGGGAGTGAAAGGATGAATAATACAGTGTTTTAAGGATGTTGCTGCTGCAGAAATTTTTTAGAAATCTCAATGCATAGCAGGATTTGCTCAGCTTTCCACAGAGACTTTCAATGTGAGAGTTCCATTGCAGATGACTGTCTAAGGTGATTCCTAGCATTTTTATACAGTTTGTAGTTTTTATACGAAAATTATTGTTCGGAGAGTATGTAGGACCTCTGCGATCTAAATAGCACACACTGCGTTTTATTTTCATTTAGACATAAATGATTTTGCTGAGCCCACTTCACAATCATATCATATACTGTGCACGCAAGTGTCACGAGACTGTCTATATTTCCAGCTGATATCAATGCATTGGTATCGAAGAGTAGTTGTTTTGATTGGTTTTCCAATAATGAGTGTTTTAAAGTGTTTTCCTAAGTAGTATATTAGCGTGACCCGATTAAGGTACCAATATACAGAAAGTAGATAATTTCATATTAAATAAAAAAAGGTGTGAATGATTTAAGTATTTTCAATATATTTTTTTTCTTTAAAATGCTAAGAATCGTATCATGTAATTCAATACTTCGTCAGTATTAGCTAGAAGAGTAGTTGTTTTGATTCGTTCTCCAATACATAATGAGTGTTTTAAAGTATTTACCTAACTAGTATATTAGCGTGCCCAGATTAGGGCAACAATATACAGAAAGTAGGTATTTTCATAATAAATAATTTCATAATAAATAAAAAAGTGTGTAAGTTGGGATTTGCATAATACCTAAATAATATTCTCTATACTATGTTGACACCATCAGAGTACACTCACAAACATAACAGAGTGGCCAGAGAGCTCCACTGAATCATGCACAAGCACTTCGATATACAGGCGCCGCAAAAATATGAATATACTCCTGAAAAGATTGTCAATATCAATGTAACACTTATGTGATGTGTGTTACGATTAGAATGGACAGAGAAAATCGACCAGATATCGTTGTACACAATGAAGAGGATAAGTGGCCCTGTTTGCTAATCGATGTATCCACCCCAAATGACACCAATGTAATGCTGAAGTAAAGAGAGAAGTTAAGCTATAATAAAAAGACCTCCAAAATAGAAGTTAGCAGAATGTGGAGTGGAAAGACCACAGTGGTACCAGTAATTGTAGAAGCCCTTGGAACAGTCAAGAAAGGCTATGATCGACCACACAAGAAGTGCAAAAGATCGCACTATTGGGAAGAGCACGACAGTCTAGACATTAGCACAGTACTCCAAGCATTAAAAAAATTGAAACCCAAACTTACGAGAGGACCCGATGGAATACCAGCTTTCGTCATCAGAGACTGTGCTCATGTCTTTGCAGAGCCTCTCACCAAGCTATTTAATTTATCATTAAAGACTGGCAAATTCCCAGAAGCATGGAAAAATTCGCGTATTACCCGATTCACAACAAAGGTGAAAAATGTAACATCAAAAACTATCGGCCTATCACCATAATTTGTAAGTTTGCTAAAGTTTTTGAATTCACTTTACATGAGACATTGTATATTCATATTGAGGGGCCGATTACGATATGTATCAACATGGTTTTATACGCAGTAAATCTATTTCAACAAATCTGTTCCATATAACGCAATTTATCTCGGAAAACTTAGATATTAACGTACAAGTTGATGTTATTTACACTGACTTTTCCAAAGCCTTCAACAGACTTGACCACACGATTTTACTTAGTAAACTTCCTATTGCAGATCTCTCTCCTTTGTTACTTACATTTTTCCACAGTTAAGCGATAAAACACAATATGTAGAATGACGTGGCTTCAAATCCGTCCAAATTCAGGCTATTTCTGGGGTTCTACAAGGTTCTATTCTGGGCCACCTCCTGTTCGTTTTATTTATCAATGATATAGTGGATAAATTCAGTTACTGACTAAAAAATTACAGAATGATTTATTAAAAATAAAAAAGTGGTGTTATGCAAATAGTCTCCCCCTCAATGTAGAGAAATGTATTATGATGTGATATAATAGAAGAAAAGATCCCATCCGCTATGAATATAATTTAGATGATATTGCGCTAACTAGTCCCGAATTTACCAAAGACCTCGGCGTCACTTTCGATAACAAACTGACATTTAACAAGCATATTGAGCAAATCGTGCCGTCTTCATATAAAAACTTGGGTTTTATTCTGAGGAATTCTAAAGATTTTACAGATGTTAATGTATTTTTGTTGCTTTTTAACACCTTCTGGAATAAGTTCAAAGGCGTTTTCTAAAATTTATATCGTATCACATTGATCGAGTTTACCCTGCAGTAGAGTTTCCACAACAAGAACTTCTTACTAGATTTGATATAGAAAGATTCTTGAAGTGCGTAGAGATAAACAAGCTTTGCTATTTTTATTCAAATTAATTAATATGTTAAATGATCCCCCACTTTTAGAAAAACTAACATTTTCTGTAGCACTTGTTAATACTTTCTATCTTCACACGCCTCGAACAAATCTCCTAAAATTTTCCCCACTTCATTTTATTTGCAACACCTACAATCACCTGCAGGACAAATTTCATGTTTTTCATACGCAATTAAAAGCAATAAAAAACTTGAAATTGTAATATCTTATATGTAATGTAATGTTATAATTTCACTGTTATGTAACTTATTATGTATTTTTTTTGTATATATGTATATACTATTTGTATATACTATTTGTTATTTCCCTTCCCTATAATTGGTACTTGTACTTGTGTTGGGCGGTGTATTTCTAAAATAAAATAAAAAAACAAAATAAAATATTTTAACGAAAGTTCTGGACTAGGATTCTCTGTGATCCCTTGTTGGGTTTGGACTCTGAGTTGGAGCAGGCATCACCGAAGTCGCTGAAAGACAGCCTTCAATAGAACCAAATCCAAAACGCGCTCAAGGGATCAGTAAATAGTTTCCAGCCACGGCTGAGAAAGTATGCTGTTGCTAAGTCTATAATAATAAAATTTATTAGTGTTAAAAGCATATACATATACAATACAAGACAATTATATATGGACAGACAGTTTATTACATATTTATGTTTACTTTAAGTTTTTAATAATTATAGGACATATTTTAATATTTCAGTCTAAATTAGAACATATTCGAACAACGACCATGGAAATCTTGAATCCAAACAATCTTAAATCCAACAATAAATCCAAAGCTCATCTAATGACTCCAAAACAGCGCTGGGCTTTATATTCAAGTTGGTTAAGACAATATTATAATTCTGTAAAAAATAAACAACAGGAGATTAGCGAGGAATATAAAGAAAAACATAAAATATATGCTGAGCAGAAGTGCATGGAAGATGTTAAAGCAATGAAAGAAAACTTGGTGATTGGATTGACTACAACAGGTGCTGCTCGTTTGAGATCCTCCTTAGAAGCTTTAAAAAGTCCTATCGTGATTGTCGAAGAAGCTGCCGAAGTTCTTGAAGCACACATTATTAGTGCTCTTACAATCCACTGTAAACATCTTATTTTAATAGGAGATCATAAGCAACTGAAACCAAGTACGGCAGACTATAAGATTGAAACTGAGTACCGACTGGGTATAAGTCTATTTGAAAGAATGGTGAATAATAACTTGCAGTGCCACACATTAAATGTTCAGCATCGTATGAAACCAGAAATATGTGATCTTATTAGACCAGACATTTATCCTGATCTGAGGGATCATGAGTCAGTATTGGAGAGACCAAATATTCGTGGGATTGATAAATGTCTTTTTTTCATAAATCATTGTGAGCCCGAAGATGCTTGCAGCGATGCTAGTAAGAAAAATATTCATGAATCTAAATTTTTATTAAATCTTGCCAAGCATCTTATTCTAAATGGTTATGAACCAAAACAAATAACTATATTGGCAGCATACTTAGGTCAAATGTTTGAGATGCAAAGGGAGAGAAAGAAACATAGTTTGCTGCTCCGCGATGTGAGAATTGCGGTTTTGGATAATTATCAAGGGGAAGAAAGTGATATAATATTATTGTCTCTAGTTCGTAACAACAAGGAAGGTAGAATTGGATTTTTGAGAATAGAAAATAGAGTTTGTGTTGCACTCTCCAGGGCCCGAAATGGGCTATATATAATGGGAAACATGCAATTACTTTGCGACCAAAGTAATGTAAGTTTCTGTAAATATAAATTTAATGGCAATCATTCGAAATTCTTAATTTACAGATTTGGCCTCGAATTAAGAAAACATTAGAAAAGCAAGAAGCCTACGGACCATCACTTGCATTGCGATGCCAAATTCATAACAAAACAACCGAGGTTAAATGTGAAGAGGATTTTACCAAAGTTCCTGAAGGGGGTTGCAATCTTATGTGCAATGCTAAATTGTCATGTGGTCATTTTTGCAAAAGTATTTGTCACCTGAAGGATAGAGATCATAATAAGTATGACTGTTTGGAGCTTTGTGAAAGGTAAATGTATTTTCTGTTACAACCACTTTAGATTATACTGTAGTCTATTCAGAATGAAGTATTTATACAGTCGCACACGTTGCAGTTTGACTTTGAATTGGTCACTGTTTAAGTCGATGACTCATTCTCTGCTGCAAAAGCTTTGCATTATGATAGGTTATTTTATAATTTTTAAGTACGTTCTTCCACTAAATAACAGAGCGAGCTGTTTTGGTGGGTTTTGGATATCATCAAAAGTAATTGGGTCGAAAATATGCATGCTCTAAGGGTTAGAGACATGGATACACATGCGTTGGTTAACAGTAAACATATCTTTGATCACAGGCTATTGCAATATTTTAATGGAGACAAATTGCAGAAAATTTCTTCGGACGATCAACTACCAAAAATTAGAAGTAACTGGATCAGGATATAAAAATTATCATAATGTCGACTGCTTTTAAAAATACAAAGGTTCAATTAAAAAATCCAAATTATATTATGAATTGCAAAGAATTAAAAAAACTTTGTTTTTAAAATCATAAATAAAAATCGAAATAAATGTATCACATTATAGACAATCTTTTCTTGTTTCTGGATAAATATCTGAAAAATGGCATTAACAAATCATACTTATATTAATACTGCCTACAAGCCTTATATTAATACTGAACCCAGAACTACTATTAAATTTGTGGTGACACAACATTGCCGCTCGCTGCATTATATTGGTGAAATGAATATTAGGGTAAACAACGTTTTTTTATGCAAGTCCCCAGCAATCACAACCCACAATTTTGATGGTCTACTACAATGTTTTTCTTTTTCTTGTTACTCTAGGATGGACCTAACTAATAGTCTTTCTGAGTATCGCTTCCCTGCACATTAGGGTGCATCGATTTTCTTTTTTTTTACCTAATCCAAAATGGTGAGCGCCCAAAAGTTGTGTGATAGGGTTGTAAATAATACGTTAAAATTTCAAATTAAAATATTAACCCTTAGGGATAGCGGGTTGGGGTCAAAGGTAAATATTTTTGATATTCTATATATTCAAAATGGCGGGTGTGAAAAAGTTGTGCTTTACAGTTATATACAAGAGGAAAAAACTTAAGACAAAAATATTAAGATTTAAGGGTAGCGGGTTAGGGTTAAAAGTCAACTTGATATTTTCTTTGTTCTGCATCGGATCCATTTCTATTCTCTACAAACTCAAAGGTCCCATTTTTTTTTAAGGGAAATTATTTGTTTCATCATCATAGTGTGAAACAATAAACTTTATTTTTACTTTAATTTCTTTATTGGAAGTTTGATAACAAAGATACTTATGTGAAAATAAACTTGATTTTATTAAAGAATAAAAAGTAAAAATAAAAATACTATAAACATTATGGTAAAAACTTGCTTGAAGTAATCTTTCTTTGTGTTGGATTTGAGAATTTTGTCACAGGATCTAATCGTTCTAATTAATCCATCCAGCACTGAAGCTTCAGTTACAAGCTTTACTGCCCTTTTCACAGCTTGTGTGTGATTAGGAAATTTCTTTATTTCAATTATCAGACAATTCAGGATTATTTATAATTTAATTAAGGTCCTCTTCGGATAAATCAACTGTTAATGGTGGCTCATTATATTCACATTCTTGCCAATCAATCATCTCATATTAATTTGTAGCATTTAGTTTCAACGTAGCAAGTGTAAACTTTCTTAAGTCGGTATTGTTGCCTTTTCTAGCTTTTAATATTCTGCAAACGCCAACTCCCTAATACACTGGTTTTCATCGCCCAGCATTCCCAGTAGTATGTTCTCAGGGTGTGCAAAATATCCATTTCGTATTACGACGGGATCAACTACCTACTGCTTTCAACTCTTCTGATAAATATCTGGATAATTGTATGGTCTTCCATACATTTGAAGCACCTTGCAGACATGATGGATGTGCTTCTATTTTGAACCACACTGGCGCATACACTTTGACAACATACATTGCTGATGTAACCAAATCTGCAGAGCAACATATAAGCGAAGTTTTCGATTTGCTGTCGTCAGCCATCGCGAGTGGACTATTTTGCCAGGTTCTCGTTTTGAAAGATTAATAGAAACATATCCCGTTATTACTGCTTGGCATATTTCATAAAAATATAACTGATATGTGTTAAGATCTTTCATCTTAATTATAGAAAGGGGGAGGGTCAATAAGGCCGGTTTTCGCCCCCCCTCAAATTTGGCAAAAAGAAAAAAGAAAATGTTTTTTAAGAGTCTAGGATCAATTTAGAGTCGATTCGACCACAAAGGGAACCAACCCCACCCCCCCTCTTAGGGTAATTTCAAGGTCACATTATGAAAAAGCCGTGAAATAAACTCGCCTTTTCGGAATGAGTAGACTTATTCTGGAACTTCGATTTAATATATATATAGATTTTTTGGGTCGCTGATTCCGGATCCGAGGTCAGTTTATCTACAGTGTGTCCCAGGATAGATGTAACAAGAGGTGTAATGGACCAAAAATTTTGGAATTTTGGAATGGTATTTGGGGATTGAGTTCTGCTTGTTGTAAAACTAAAGTATACCAAAAATGACTTGATTTGGTGTTCTACAGGGTGTTTATAAGCAAAGTTGTAAAAATTACCACTAATAAAGTACCTTTATTTTTCAAAATATGAAAAAATTCCACTAAGAAAAGTTATTTAGAATGCAATTTTATACTTTTATACCAAACAGGAATATAAAATTATTTTTTTGAAACTTCCCCGATCTTTTATTCCCATTTTTGGGTATAAAAGATCGACCGCATTCTCGGCGAGTAGTTCAGAAGTTCAGAAAGTATAGAAAGTGAGGTTAAGAGTTCAAAGAGAAACAAAGTGATAAACATTGTGATTTTTAGTCAGTAAAGTGTATTTAAATTAACAATAGTATTGTGAAGTATCCAGTAAATATTTAATAAAGTGTGTTAGTGGACAATCTCTTGTTATAATTTTTGGAACCCACGGATTTTGCAAGGGGTAGTTTCCTAAGGGTGGAAACACGTCACAAATTGGTGTCAGAAGCGGAATTTTATGACAAGAGGAGCTCTGAAGTTGTGCTGGAGTGTTCGAGTTAGCACAGAGGACTCATTTACTGGACATTGTTCGAGGGTTATTTTCGAACAGGAAAATAGTGTTTAAGTGCATTTTTGAGACATTGTAGAACATTTTATTAGGACATTAGTGTGATAATTAAATCCTTTGAACTGAGAAGTGATAGAGACACTGAAAAAGACTCATTTAGTGCGTGAAAATTTCTAGAACTTTTCTATTTGGACATTAGTGGAGATTATTAAATTCTCTGAACTGGATAGTGACAAAAGACTCTGGATAAGACTTTTTCGTGCTATTTCAAGATTTGTCTAGGAAGTTCCATTACCGATATTGACGTGACAGTTAAATTTATTTTATTTTAATTTCATCGTATGCCCGTAACAACAAGAAGTATGGCATCCGATAAACAAATACAGGACTTATTCGAACAATTCCAAAAAATGATGGCACAGCAGCGCCAGGAGGAGGAAAAACGGCGTCAAGAAGAAAAAGTCGAACAAGAAAAGCGACGTCAGGAAGAAAAAGAAGAACAAGTAAAACTACGTCAAGAAGAAAGGAACGAATTAAAGAAAATGATGGAAGATCAGGAAATAAGACGTCAGAAAGAAAAAGAGGATGAAGAAACAAGACGTCAGAAAGAAAAAGAGGATGAAGAAACAAGACGTCAGAAAGAAAAAGAGGATGAAGAAACAAGACGCCAAGAAGAAAAAGCCGAATTGAGAGAAATTATGGAAGACCTGAAGATACGACAGCAAGAGGAGAAAGAAGAACAAGAAAAACGCCAGGAAGAATTAAGGAAAATTCTGAATGAACAAATGAAAATACAACAGGACGCTATCATTTCCACTACTGAGGAACTAAAGAAAGAAATCAAAGATGACATGGGTAGCGTAAAGTCTGAAGTTTCTGAAGTCAAGACGGAAGTCAGTCATGTAAAAGAGGAAGTGAGTGACATCAGAGGAAAAATGAGCGAGTTCGAAGGAGAAGTGGAGCGACTTAAACGACAATTAAGAGAGAAAGGAGGCCAGCTAGTAACATCATCGGGTCCTCGATTAAAACCTCCCTCCTTTGACGGCCAAAGCTCATGGACGACGTACAAGAGACAATTCGAGGCAGCAGCATCGGCGAATAACTGGGATAACGAGGAAAAGGCTATGGCATTAGTTCTGGCGTTAAGGGGCCAGGCCTCAGAATTACTTCAGACTATCCCAGTGGAGAAACAAAGGGACTTCAAAGTCTTGGAAGCTGCATTGGACTTGAGATATGGCGACCAACATCTCGCCCAAGTATACCAAGCCCAGCTAAAATAACGAACACAAAAGGCTGGAGAGAGTTTACAGGAATTCGAAGCTGCGATAGAGAGACTGGCACACCTGGCGTATCCGAGTGCACCTAGAGAATTTCAGGAACAATTAGCCGTAGGGGCCTTTTTAGATGGCATAAGGGACGAAGAGGTCAGGCGAGTTCTGAGGCTGACAAGACACCAAAGTAGTAGCGAAGCTTTGGTGCGTGCACTCGAAGTAGAAGCCGCTTACAGGGATACGCCAAGGTCGAGAGTGCGAGCTGTGACTCTCGAACAATCGCAACCAGAAATGAACCAGAACCCTATGTTGACGGAGATGCAGAAAATGTTTACCAAATTATTCAACAAAGTGGATGATCTCAGGGAGCAGAGAAAACAACAAAATAAAGAAAAGCCGAGCGGAGGTATTAAATGTTACAACTGCGGCAAGGTAGGACACATGAAGCGAGACTGTCAACAGCAGAACTCGGAGAGTCGAGTAAATGCTGTGAATGTTGAAGAGAAGCAGGAAAACAGTACCAGGGGGGTTATGCTGGCTAGGGAATGCGGTGCCCCCAGAGAAATAAAGATTTCCCAGCTTCGAAGAATTGCAAGCAGTCTGTTGTTGCATGGATATGTGAACGGAAGAAAATGTTTGTTTACCATCGACACAGGTACTACGTCATCAATAGTACGGCCAGGATTTATATCGGGCATAAAGATTACCAAGAGGCAAAATGAAGAAGTGATCGTCCGGACAGCTACGGGGGACAGGGCTACGGTTCATGGAGAAGTAGACCTGGGTTTGCAGATTGGACAATTAAGGTTCGACCACAGGGTCATCGTGGCTGACATCACGGATGATTTCATTTTGGGACTGGACATTATGGAACAGTATGGATTTATTGTTGACGTAGGAAAGCGAGTTTTAAGGATTGGGAACAAACAATTTATTCTGTCAAAAGTGAACAACCAATGCGAGAAAACCAAGCTGTTGACAACGCAGGCAGTCAAAACTCCTGCATTATCCAGAAAACCAGACAAGGAAGATTGCAAGCGCTACCCTCAGGTGAGAAAATTGCCGAACATGGTTGAAGTCAACACTGTCAAGGTCGATCTTCCAGACAGTTGGCCAAAGGAAACTCTGAGGCAAGAGCAATTGCGCGATGTAGAAATCGGACCCATGTTGAGAGCAAAAGAAGGCGGAACGCGTCCAGCATGGAAGGATGTTTCCAACAAAGAAGTGGGGCTGAAGGCTTTATGGTCACAATGGGATTCACTTATGGTCGTAGATGGGCTTTTGAGGAGAGCATGGGAAAGCCCAGATGGGAAGCAGGTTGCCATGCGTCTAGTGATTCCCAGGTGTCGTGTACCAGAAGTACTCCAGGAAGCACATAATGAAACATCCAGCAGACACTTCGGCATAAACAAGACATTGAGTAGAGCACGGGAACAGTTCTATTGGGTTAATAGTCGCCAGGATGTGGAGGCCTGGTGTCGCAAGTGTAAAAATTGTGCTGCCCGTGGAGAACCATTTTCGATGAGCAACTACAGAAATGGAAGCCGAGAACAGCCGAAGAATGATCGAGAGCAGATGAACAGAACTAGTAACCGCTTGAAGGCTCGTTATGATCAGAATGCCAGTACAGGGGGATTCAAGGTGGGGATCTGGTTTGGCTGTACAACCCACAGCGGAAGGAATGGAGATCCCCGAAACTTCAACCTCCTTGGGATGGACCGTATACTGTTATTACCCGAATTAATGATGTCATCTATCGTATTCAACGAAACAAAAAGTCCAAGATGAAGATCGTGCACTTGGATAGACTGGCGAAATATGTGAAAGAGGCTGAATTGCCTGACCGGGACGTTCAGGCTTAAGGAGGGGGCAGTGTAATGTGTTACAACCCTTAGAATGAATGTAGTGTATTTGCACCTACTCGAGAAACCTACCAGAAGTTAGTTCTGGTGACATCTGGAATGATCTAGAGAATGGTGGCGTCATTACAGAACAATCGAGATCTGTCATTTTTGGGTATAAAAGATCGACTGCATTCTCGGCGAGTAGTTCAGAAGTTCAGAAAGTATAGAAAGTGAGGTTAAGAGTTCAAAGAGAAACAAAGTGATAAACATTGTGATTTTTAGTCAGTAAAGTGTATTTAAATTAACAATAGTATTGTGAAGTATCCAGTAAATATTTAATAAAGTGTGTTAGTGGACAATCTCTTGTTATAATTTTTGGAACCCACGGATTTTGCAAGGGGTAGTTTCCTAAGGGTGGAAACACGTCACAATATTTAAAGTTGTGTAGGAGCAAATGTTAATCATCTGCTTTTCTCATAGCCTACTTTTAGCTTCTACATAACTTTAAATATTAATTCGCAAATTCGCAAAAAATAATTTCTATGCAGTTTTAATTGAATGGTTCAAAATAAAATACTAAATTGAAAGAATGGTAAGTTTCAAAAAAATAATTTTATATTCCTGTTTGGTATAGAGGTATAAAATTGCATTCTAAATAACTTTTCTTAGTGGAATTTTTTCATATTTCGAAAAATAAAGGTACTTTATTAGTGGTGATTTTTACAACTTTGCTTATAAACACCCTGTAGAACACCAAATAAAGTCATTTTTGGTATACTTTAGTTTTACAACAAGCAGGACTCAATCCCCAAATACCATTCCAAAATTCCAAAATTTTTGGTCCATTACACCTCTTGTTACATCTATCCTGGGACACACTGTAGACAAACTAACCACGGATCCGGAATCAGCGACCCAAAAAACCTATATATATATTAAATTGAAGTCCCAGAATAAGCCTACTCATTCCGAAAAGACGAGTTTATTTCACAGCTTTTTCATAATTTGACCTTGAAATAACCCTAAGAGGGACGTGGGGTTGGTTCTGTTTGTGGTCGAATCGACTCTAAATTGACCCTAGACTGTTAAAAAATATTTTCTTTTTTCTTTTTGCCAAATTTGAGGGGGGCCGAAAACCGGCCTTATTGACCCTCCCCCTTTCGGATTTAATAATCTTAAATGCAGCTACTGGCATCTACTCGCATTTGACTAACGACTTTCCTATTATATCTGAAAATCTTGAAATACATTTCTATCAAGTGCCTTTTAGTGGAAGTTCATTTGCATGTAGTTGGCAAATGAACCACTGAAGTGGTCTCTTAAAATGTTTTTCAAGCAGAGCTATAACACCACCTTTAGTACCAGTATTTGTAGCCGTTCCATCACATCCGACGACTTTTAAGGTGTTAGTTGGGATTCGAGAGTTTTCAAAATAACTGATAATGGCGTTAATGATGTTTACAGCTGAACCTGTAGAAAGTGTGACACATGTCCCAAATATGATGATCCGGGCTCTCCAATTAAAACTATAGTTCTTCGGTTGTTATATTTCGACGGTTATCTATTAATTTCATGGCCTTGTCTTTACGCCCATCGAAATAAAATCCACGTAATGATATTGGCGTACCACATGATGATAATTCACCTCTCTTCTTGCTTATAGCTCTTCTAATTTTATTTTTATCAATTACATGCGTTGTGTTAGATTCATTAATTAAACCAAAATCTTGGAGAACTGAAGAAGCAATCAGTGCTCCAGCTCTATCGGAAATACCGCATCTATCTAAAGTTTCGGCTAAAACTGACAGTGTTCACTGTTCACCGAGCTTTCATGTATGCAGAACACAGCGCATGCTGTATTATGGGCATGCGTACATTAGATAAATACGTAGGTAGTAATAAGTAATTTAAATTTAATATCGTAATTAAACATAGTTTAAAAATATTACTAATTGATAAGTATCGATAATATTTTGTACTATCTTTTTGGTCTTTGATGCTAACCCGCTACCCTTGAGTCTTAATATTTTCGTTTAAAATTTTTACCAGCCAATTTCAACCAAGACCAAACTTTTCCGCGGCCCGCCATTTTAGATATGCACAAAATAAAAAAATTGGATTTTTAACCCTCACCCGCTACCCCTAAACCTAAATATTTTTCACTAAAATTTCTACTTGTTGCTTATAACTCTAAAACACAACTTTTGCGCACCCGCCATTTTGAATATATAGAATATCAAAAATGTTTACCTTTGACCCCAACCCGCTACCCCTAAGGGTTAATATTTTAATTTGAAATTTTAACGTATTATTTACAACCCTATCACACAACTTTTGGACGTCCGCCATTTTAGATTAGGTAAAAAAAAAGAAAATCGATGCACCCTACTGCACATCCTATGTGATGACAATTTGTCGATGGTCGTTGCTAGTCCTCAGCATTTATTTGTTGTCCAAAATAAACATTTGAATGTGTTTTCTCATGCTATCAAAGGCCTAATAGATACTTTCTGACAATGATAGCAAAATCATGCAGTAGTTCCAATATAACAAGTGGTACATGTCATCACTAATGATACTCTGAAATCATAGAGTACCAATTCAAAATTGTATCAATATGCAAATTTCGTATGCATATACGGATCAGTTAAGTTGGTATTGAGTAAACTTTGTAGATCGCCACGGTTTAAGCTTGAATGTTAAATTGATTTTGTTTTAGTTTGTTGGTTTAATCGGTGAAAGTTTTATAATTAGGTGAAGTTTAGTGAGTTTATTTTTAATATTAATAAATAATAATAATAATAAAGTACTTTATTGGTAAAACCAAATGGCTATCGACCGAAGTCCTTCTGCCAGTTGCATATTTAAACATATTTTACATATAATTTTATAGGAAGTTATAATAAGAAAGTATAATTATCTTGATTTACAAAAAAAAAAAAAAGAAAAAAGGGAAACTCTTCTTTGCAATTATTCTTCATTAAGTTCTTTAAGTAGTTCCAATATGGTTTTTTCGGGGTACTAGTGCTTCGAGCGTTGTTGTTCTCGTGTCTTACAAAATGGTTGCATCGTAGTCAGAGTGTGTTCGTTTTTTGCAAATTTAGTGGTGAGGTGCACAAGACGTTGGGCTATGGGTTGGGTATTTGTTGCTTCGTAGAGAAGATTATTTGGAGGGTTATGTAGGGCATTTCTTGGATGACGAATTTTAGTTATTGAGCGTATGGTGGATGTTTCTGCTACTTTAAGGTTATTTATTGCTGGTTTTCTGCAATTTATATATAATGGGTGTGCATATTCAAGAATTGGTCTGCATATGGATTTATATATGTGTGCCACTGTTTTCTTGTTTATTCCCTTATCTTTGTATGTCAAGTTTCTGAAATGTTTTCCTCTGGTTATGCATTTTTTCTTTATGAGGTTTGTGTGGTGGTTGAAATTAAGCTTGTGGTCTAAGTGTATACCCAAGTAATTGGCAACAGGTTTATTTTTTAATGTTTGTCCATTTATTGAAATTGTTGGTGAATTGTCAGTTTGGGTGTGATTGAATATAATGAACTGTGACTTAATTGGATTTGCTTTTAATCTCCATACATTAAACCAGGTTGTTGTTCTGTCCATAAGTTGTTGTAATTTAGTTACCGTACAGGTAATCGAGCTGTTATGAGATACCAGCGCGGTATCATCAGCATATTGGAGGGTATAGAGGTCCTTGTCAAATGTGTTTTGGTTTGCCCTGTTATTGTTATATATATCGTAGCAGTATATATTGTATAGGAGGGGTGAAAGTGGCGAGCCCTGGGGAACTCCTTGTTGTGGTGAGAAATTATTAGAGTATTTGCCGTTAATTTTAACTTGTAGGCTGCGATTATTCAGATAGTCTTTTATTAAGTAGATTAGATGTTTTGGACAGTTTAACAAATGTAGTTTGTATAATATACCTTCATGCCACACACTGTCGAAGGCCTTGTTAATGTCTAAAAAGATTGCAGCACTGTGTTGTCCTGAGAGTTTCGCTGTTTGTACATTAGAAACTAAAATTGTGAGAGGATGCACTGTTGAACGTTTTTCTTGAAACCCGAATTGGTAGTTTGGTATTTTATTTTGTACATGTTTATTGAGAATGTTTTTTATTATTTTTTCGAAGTTTTTGGCCAACACCGACAGCAAGGTTATTGGCCTATAATTACTTGCTTTGCTATGGTCTGTGTTAGGTTTTGCAATGGCTATTATAGTTCCTCGTTTCCATTTGTCTGGGAAATAATGTGTGTTTAGGCAGTATTCGTAGCATTTTATTATAAACAGGTGAATTTCTTGATCTAGTTTTCTTACACAATTTTTCGTTATGTGGTCTTCTCCTGGAGTCGTGCTTTTTCCTTCGTTTATGATTTCATAATAGGTGTCTTCCTCTATTTTGTGGTTTTCAGTTCTCCTCTCATTTTCAAAAAAATTTGTGTACCAGTTTGTTACTTGTTCGTATTGGTTTTGATCGAAATGTATGTCGTTACCTTTTTGAAATGCTTTTTCAAAGTGTTTTGCGAAATGCTCAGCCTTTTCCGAATCAGTTGTAAAGATTTGCCCATTGTCTTCTAGTTGTGGCATAAGGGATTTTGATTTATATCTGCTGAGCTTTTTAACTTGGTGCCAATAATTCTTCCCCTGTTGTCTATTTATATCGTTGCACGTTTCTATCCATTTATTTTCTTTATACTGTTGGATCAATTTTTGTATGTTTTTATTGTACGAGTTTAAATTTCTTTTAACCCTTTCACTGCTCAAAGCGTGTATACGCGCGAAAAATAAATGGGCCCACTGTGCTCCAAGCGTGTTAACTCGCCTGTCGTTTTTAAATTGGTTCAGACTGCTCAAAGCGATTTAACACGCGTATATGTTCTATTAATACATTTTTATATACTTACACAAGTTTCTGTTGTACCTTAATATTTTTGATAAGAATGTTGTTTTGTTTTTATGTTTATGTTTACTTGTACTGTTTTTAACCATTTAAAAAAAATAAATTATTATTATTGAAACTAGAGCACTTGGTTTTTGTTTTTCTTTCAATTTTATATATAATAATAGACCATGCATACAATAAACCAAATCAAATAGTAACGTAATATCGGATCTGCGTGCTCCAAGCGCGTATACTCGCAAGCGGTCAATTTATTGCGCACTACACGAGAATTACGTGAAACCGCTTTGCGCAGCGAAAGGGTTAAAGCTGGCATTTTGGTTTTGTTTGTACTCTCTGTACATTTTCCTTTTATTTTTTAAGAGCCTTATTATAAATGGTGGTAATTCATGTATATAGTGATTTATTTTGACTTTCGGGGAGTGTTGTGCCACACACTCTGTGAGCTTATCATTGAATTCATTAATTATTTCTTCATTGATGGGATCATGTTGGTTATTAATATAGTTTTTCATTTCAATATTTACTTTTTCCATATCGCATTTATTATAATTTATTTTGAACTCTGCGTCCAGTTGTATGTTTGGCAAATTCAAATCCAATGTTATCTGAATGGCTAGATGGTCAGAGCCTATATCGGGGTGGGTTTCGATTTGTTTTATGTTTTTTTCCAAATTGTGTGTATATAGGATTAAATCGGGAGTACTGTCTGGGTTGTTTTCCATAATGAATATGGGTGGTGTTAGTGCCTTTTTGAATGTTGAGTTATCTGTGAAGGTTTTTATTTGCTTTTCTCTCCTTTTGTTGACGTTAAAATCCCCTATTATCAGTGCATATTTACATAATGCCGCTTTGTTGAATATTGTGTTTTCAATATTATTAGATGAGTGGTGTATGTACACCAAGAATACATGTATCTTTGTCATCCTGGAATGGTATAGAGAAGTGTGTCACTTCATTTAAAGAATTATTGATTCTAGGTGCGTTTTCTTTCGTCATTCTTAGAGTAGGACATAACTGCACCAGACTTCCCCCAGGGGCATTGTTTATTATGTTTCCATCTCTTTGGATTATATCCCAATTTCGATAGCCTGTATTACTGTCCTTTTTGGTTTTTGTTTCGACAAATAGAGTACAGTTGATATTATTCTGTTCGACAAAGTTGTTAATTATATGTTTTTTTGGTATGTAGCTGTTAACGTTTGCATATAATATATTAAATAGGCCGGTGAATTTGAACTAAGGCAGTGTCGCCTTGTTTGGGTTCAGTGGGTGAAGTTGAATTTGGGTCGTCCAGGTCAAACATAAATATCAATGCACGGTTTCCTGTGAACACTATGCTTGTGTCGATGTTGAATTTGCTTATAAATCTTTTTTTGAGTTTCTGCACTAATTCCTCTCTGTTTGTATTTTTGGGTTTGTTTAATTTTCTCATGTAAGTATTAATAATGTGGTCGTGGATGGTAATTTTTGAGTGGATTTTGGTGTTTTTTTTTTGAATCGTCTTTAATTTCCTGTGTTTTTTTATTCAGATTTAATCGTGGCGTTGGGTATTCCTTCAATGGGCTTAGTTGGACGCTTTGGGCATTTAAAAGCCCATGCTTGGTGGTCCTCTGCTCCACAAGCGTTACATTTAGGAGGCAAGTTTGTTGAGCATTTGTTGGTGGCATGGTTTTCACCACATTTATTACATTTAATAGGTGTGTTGCAGTCTTCTGTTTTGTGTGTGAATTGTAGGCACTTGTTACATGGTATGGGGGTTGGTTCTGGCGGTGCACTGGCATATATTGGGTAGTGTCTATTTTTAAAAAATAATCCTTCATTTAAGAGTTTTTCGTAGCTTTTAAAACAGCCCGTTATAATTCTGATGAATGAGGTTGGTTTCGTTTGCAAAAACGCTGTTCAATTCTGTGATTTCTTAGGTGTTCGCTAATATCGTTGTCTTGTATCACTGTTTCGACTTGAGAGATTATGGCCGAATATGATTCTTGCCGTTGTATTGTTTTTGGTTTCTGGGTATTTGAATTGGTTTCAGTATAATTAATGATGGTTTGGCGGGTTTTAAGTCTCTCAAGGTGATTTGTTATGATTACTTTTGGAGAATTTGATTTTAAAAGGAAGCCTTTTTTTGTCTGTATTATTATGTCTTTAGCATTTAGCATTGGGTTGCTCTTTCTCCCAGATGTCTGCCATTTGGATCCTGTTGTTAATATTTTGGTTTGTGTTTATATAAAATAAATGGTTGTATTGTTTGTTTACAATTTCTAGCATTTTAGCTGAGAAGTTTTTATGTTTGTTTTTTGTTGGGTAGGTTTTTTGTGTTTCTTTATCAATGTTGATGTTTTGTTCAGGTGGTGTTTTTTTTGTAGGTTGGTTAATTTCATCTCTTTGCTGTGTTGCAATAATTCTGTGTATATCTTCTAATGATGGCTCTTTTCTCTTTCTTCCTGATCTTTTACTCATTTCCCATTCCATTAGGTCATCATTGGTTTCACTTTCACTCATTTTCAATTAGTTTACTTCACTTAATTCAAGACAACTCACTCACACACTGTTTACTCTGTGAGTGCTTTCTTTGAACTGTAATATTAATATTTTTGTTTAATTCAATTAATTTCCCAGTTCTTATCAAAAGAATGAAGTTTAAAGCTAGTTTGAAATCATATAGCTGGAGTAAATAGACGTCATATTTTAGAAGTGATGTACAATGTAAGCTGGAACAAACACTTCTCGGACAGAGTCACGAATTTTCTCAGACAACCAAACAGCTTTTAGATCTTCTTGCTGCAATCCTAAAACAGTTTGGAACTTTTTTTTTTTAATTTGGAATCAGCTACCTCCACGACTGATGTGGCATATTGTATGGATTTTTGGGGTGGACGATTTAAAATATCATATTATTAAAGTTCTACGAACAATTATTTCCATATATAGCGGAGTGCAAATATAGTATCAAAATTTCTTTCATTGTAAGAACTTGGATAGGAAATCTGAATGTGGAAGTAGTGATTTTTAGGCTGTGTTTAAATTAGTGATGCAACGATTACAATTAAGATTAACCGTAATCACCGATTATTGGCATTTTACGATTAATCGTAATCGCCGATTATTGCAAACGATTATTTACGATTTGTGGTTATTAATTTCTACGCTGCACCATATGGAAGATGCCATTCTATACTGGAGAAAAAAATATAGCAGCTTAAATTACATGGCATATAAATATTTTTCATTGAAGGCTTCTAGTGTTCCATCAGATAGATTGTTTGCCACTGCTGGCCTGATACAAACCTCTAGGAGAAATAGGTTGGGCCCAACAAACCTAGAATTATTATGTATTTGCCGCTAATAAATGTTGACTATGAGACGCGTTCCTCAATACAAAACTTACCACCACACTTACCCTGAATTATCAAAAGTAGCGATAGCGACCTGCCAGCTGCAGTGGAGACGGGCCGGGTCAAAAAAATAATGTTAAAATTGAGGACGCCACTTGGTTTAACGCTACCACTACTACATCACTAAATATAACCAAGAAAAACCCAGGTAAGTTTGATTTTATACTATGAGGTAAGTACTTGGATTTGATTAAGTGAATAAATTAAAGGCCAATATTTTTGCTACTTAAATATACAAAAATTTATTGATTGCGAACGATTTTACACGATAAGTGCAGTCAACTCAAGTTAAAGAGTATCTATAATATACCGTAATTCAACGAAAATATATTTACATAAATATATACATACATATACGCCAAAAGGATAGTCTTGGCGAAATCAACGTACGTACGTGTGCACGGAAGTGGTATTAACATATTAACAGACATTGTTGTTGTTAAATACAAATTTAAATTGTGATAATCTTCAAATATATAGTTTCAATGAAACCTGATTAGTTGATATAATTAAAAATTAAAAAGTGATTTTGTTGGTCGCTAAAAACTAGTGTGCAACGTGATAACACGAGAAGGTGTGATAATATAAGGACTAGTTTCGCTTGCCGCGGGCGATAATAGTTAGTGGTTTTCTACGTTTGGCATTGTCTCTTTCCACCAAGGGTCGATCTCATCATAGTAAACAATCATGAATGAACAATGTGGCAAATGTAAAAAAAAGAATAAGGACCCCATGATAAAATGCTGTGGTGACTGTTGTATGACTTATCATTTAAAATGTGTAAATGTTCAATCTACGGAATATGATGCAGTCCAAAATTGTAGAGGAATAAAGTGGTTTTGCGATACATGTGTTGACATCTTGGAGCACGTATGGAGTTTAAAAAATGATATTTCCGGCCTACAAAAGCAAGTATCATCCGAATTGATAGAGTTAAAAAGTATGATAAATAAAATTCATAATGTTCCAAGAGATGACATCAATTTAAAAGAGAAAAAAAGTTATGCAAAGGCTGCTAGTGAAGTAGTAATTATAAAGCCTAAGAATACTGGACAAGATAGCAAAAAAACACTGGAAGCAGTGCACAAATATGTAAGTCCTACTACATTAGAAGTTGGCATAACTGAGGTTAGAACAGTAAAAGAAGGTGGTGTAGTAATTAAATGTGGCACTAAAGAAGAAATAAATAAAGTTAAAATGGCAGCTGAGAAGAAATTGGGGAAAAATTATAAAATCAATGCACCTGATCTAAAAAGCCCTTGCATTAAAATAATAGATATTGACAGAGAAATGACCAGTGACGAACTGCTTGATACTATAAAAAAGCAAAATTTATTTTTAAACCATAATTCAGTATCTTTAAATTTTAAAGCTATTAAAAAAATGAGAACCAAATGGATGGCTATTGTGGAGTGTGATCCTGAATCCTTCAGGAGGATAATGGAACAAAATGGATTATTTATCGATTGGTCTCGTTGTCGAGTGTACGAGTACGTAAGTGTTTTTAGGTGCTTCAAGTGTGGTGGTTTTGGACATAAAGCAGATCAATGTAGCAATGAGTTAAGATGTCTCTCATGTGCAAAACCAATAAACGAACACGAAAATGGAAAAAAATGTGAGTGCGATATTCCTAAATGTATTAACTGCATAGATGCTAATGCTGCATTAAAGACAAATTTTGATATTAATCACTCTGTGTATGATGTTAATTGTCCCATTCTACTTAAAAAAATAGATATTGAAAGACAAAAAATCAAATACAACATAAATAGCGAATAGCAATTAGTCAATGATAACAATAAAAAATTAAATGTAATCAATTTCAATCTGTATCATCAAAATATACAATGTATAAAAAACAAAATTGAGCAATTGGAGGTCGAGCTCAATGAACATAACATTGATATCTTGTGTTTGACAGAGACATGGGTTCAGTCATTTGAATTAGATACCTTACACATCAATGGGTACGTTAAAAAATCAAGTTATTGTAGAAATGTATACCATAATGGCGGAGTCAGTGTCTTTCATAAATCGTCGCTCAATGTAAGTATTGATGAAATCACTTCACTAAATAAGTTTTCTAAGGATAAAGATATCGAACTGGCAGGAATTGAAATGAAGGTAGATCATAAAAAAATTAAAATAGTGACTGTGTACCGATCACCCACTGGAGACATAAATATATTTTTCGAAACGTTGGATGAGTTACTTGACGACTTATAAAAAGACAAATCTTTACTTATATTGTGCGGGGATTTAAATATCGATTATTTATCGAATAGTATATATAAATATCGACTGTCTGATCTATTCAGTATGTATAATCTTGATTTTCACGTTACTGAGCCAACAAGAATATGTACAAATTCTTCAACTTGTATAGACTATATACGTAGCAATTTTTTAAGCAATAGCTGTGATGCTGTTTGTAAAGTGGTGCCGAATGGACTGTCAGATCATACATGTCAGATTCTATCCTTTAATGCACCAAATTATGTACCATATAGAAAAGATCAGAAAACTAGAGTACTTTCAGATAGTAATTATCAAAATTTTATTTATCACGTAAGTAAGGAACTTTGGAGTAATGTATATGATGCACAGACTGTAAATGACGGTTTTAAAGCTTTTAGTGAGAATTTGTTTTATTATGTCGATAAATGTTTTCCTCTTTCTAATGTCAAAGTAACTTGTGATAAAAAAAGGTGGATAACTCAAGGAATTCGAATTTCATGTGAGAAACTAAAATTATTGAATAGAATAATGTTAGCGACTAAGAGGCCTGAGGATGAAAAGTCATATAAATTGTATAAAAAGGTATACGATAGAGTTGTGACAGCGGCTAAACGCTTATATAACGAAAATAAATATAGAAACGCTTCTAATAAATCCAAAGCTGCCTGGTCTATCATAAATAGTGACTTAGGTAAAAACTGTTCGGAATCCACCAGAATTGAGGAATTGAAAGTTGATGGTAGGAAAATTACAGATCCGCAAGAAATTGTCAATAGCGCAAATGTTCATTTTGTAAATTCACCAAAAATTTTAGCAGAAAGTTTTAAAAACACAGAATATTTTATTAATTTGAACCAAAAATTTCCAACAATATTCCTTGATCCGGTGTCGGAAAATGAAATTTTTAATATAATAATGTCTCTTAAAAAATCTAATTCCTGTGGGATAGACAACATTAGTACGAACATGTTAAAGTCAATAGTTCAATACATAGTTTTTCCTCTAACATATTTGATCAATAGGTCTCTACAAGAAGCTATTTTTCCAGACATCTTTAAAACAGCAAAAATTACACCCCTATATAAAAAAGGAGATAAACTATTACTTAACAATTACAGGCCTATCTCATTGCTCTCATCTATATCAAAAATACTGGAAAGAGTTATTTATAATAGAATGTTGAAGTTTTCTGACAAATATAATATACTGAGCAACGAGCAACATGGGTTTCGGATAGGGAGGTCGACTCAGTCCGCTATACTTTGTCTTCTTAACAAACTTTATGACAATTTAGATAAAAATAAAAAATGCTTTGGAGTTTTTATGGATCTGAGTAAAGCATTTGACTTGGTGGATCATGCTTTACTCTTACGGAAACTGAATAAATATGGATTTCGCGGGAAGCTTGGTGAGTGGCTTGAGTCCTACCTTTCTGATCGAACTCAGCTGACAGAAATTGGAAACATGAAATCAGAAAGATTATCTGTATCCCGCGGTATTCCTCAAGGCTCGATCCTGGGACCTCTACTTTTTATACTTTTTATAAACGATTTACCAGATGTAATAAACTCATGTCTCTTAGTAATGTTTGCAGATGATAACTCATTTTTAAATACAAATGAAAACATAAATAATCTTACAGTTGATACACAGAATAAAATTAACTTATTTGTCGCTAAATTTGAAAATGAAAAATTAATTCTAAATAGCGATAAAACAGTCTTCGTTCATTTCACTCCTAAACTAATTAATTATAATGAGAGCTATCTACTAAAAATTCACGGAAAATCTTTAGAACAAGTCACATCTACCAAATTCTTGGGGGTACACATAGATAATGCCTTAAATTGGGAAAACCACGTTAATATATTGTGTAATAAACTATCGCCAGTCTGTTTTGCTCTGTACAGGTTGAGAAATATTACAAATAGGACTGTTATGCTATCCTATTACTATGCGCAATTCTACTCAAGAATTTCGTATGGCATTGTATTTTGGGGATCTTCCCATCACTTTGAGAGAGTGTTTAAATTACAAAAAAAGGCAATAAGAAATATAATGGGAGTTAGTATGCGTACCTCTTGTAAGACCTATTTTAAAGAATTGCAATTATTACCTTTACCTTGTGTTTATATCTTGGAAATAGTTGTATTTGTAAAGTCTAATTTAAACAATTTTTTAAGAAACAATCATAATCACGAATACAACACCAGAAGACAGAATAATTTATTGACTCCAAGTCATTCTTTGTCACTATACGAAAAAAGTCCCACATATACTGGAATAAAATTATACAATAACCTTCCAGAATGCATCAAGCAGATTAACAATACAAAAATATTTCGTAGACATGTAAAAAAGTTGTTACTAGAATCAGTCTTTTACTCTGTAAACGAATTTATGCAACACTCATTTGAGTCTTAAGAATATATATTTCTACAGATATATATATATACATAAGTATACATCTTTTTTTAATTATTTTCATTGAAGCTCGACTTGCGATTTGACATAATTTTAAATATTTTATTTTTACTGAGCTGTAAATGTTCTAAATGTAAATGTTAGTAAGTATCTGTTTCTGTTTTCCTTCGTTTTTTTTGTACTTACCAACTTATTTATACACGCGCAGCGTACAGAAGATATATATAACCTACTGGAATGTATTATATACACAGTAGCAAAAATAAATTTATAAACTAAAATAAATAAATAAAAAAAAATATAGGCAGACAGATAGGTAAATACTAGTAAGCAATATAGTACGCAAATCAAAAAAACATATATATGTACACAGCTGCCTACTACATGAAATGTGAAAATAATCAATTTTAAGGAATTACGCAATTCTAAATAGGCATAATAAAAAAAGGAGCTAAAGAGCAATTTAATGCGTAAGCAGTAACTAAAAGTAATAGTAAAAATAGCAAGTTATAAAATGCGTAATCAAGCTCTATATTATGTCAGCAATGTAGAGCCAGTATAGTATGAGCATGCAAACTTAGCTGGTCAAAAACAATTCAATACAGATGATGGAAAGCACTGCAGATGGCGGCATGCGGCAAAAGCGGATGAATCGGCAGAGTCCTACGTCTGAACAAATAAGGAAGCCCTCATGCAACAACAAGACACGCCTCAAGACTCCGCAACAGCGTTGGATATCGAAAAATGTAATACCAAAAAAAAAACCCTAAAATAGGATACCAGTGTAAGTGCGCTTGTCTAAGGAAAATATAAAAAGCGTATAAAGAAAAATACATATAGACTACCATGCAACTCATTTTCGATAAGTATACCATCAAAATATTATTTACTTTGGCAAATTTCCTCAGAAATGTCAATAAAGGAAAGCGTTACCTTAAATTTGGTGGGTAGTGTATATTCTATAGGTGTTAACAAAATGATTTACTTATGCTGTGAAGTAGGTTCAATAAGAAAACATTACATAAATTTTGTTGGGCAGTGTATACTCCAAAAGTGTTAACAAAATAATTTATTTATTCTGAGAAGTAGGTATCAACAAAAAAACGTTACCTAAATTTCGTTAAGCAGTATATACTGAAACAAGTGTATATATATTTTTTTTAAATGATAATTAAAAAGAAAACAATAATTAAATTAATTATTTAGTTAGCAGCCAAATTAACATTATTATGCCCCAATTTACACAATTAATTATATTTAAACTTATTTAAATAAAATATGTAAGTTGCATGAAATCTAACTATGAATTTTCTACAACTAATCAAATACGGTTGGAAAAAAAAATCAGTAAATAGAATAATTACCTCACAATAACTAGAGGGTTTTAATTGGAATCCTTTCCCTTGAAAAGTTCACTCCAAAGTGGTGGTTGGTGGTATACAGAGTGCGATAAAATATACTGTGGCGTGATGAATTAAAGGGCATTAAGTACTACCGCTGCAGCGGCTTGGAATTCCAGAAAACTAAGAAAGTATATTCTCCAAAAGCAATACCATACAAATTACCAATGCTGGAACTATCCAAAATACGACTGTGGGCAATTTCTCCCTTTACCATAAAGGATGAGTATTTTCTCACTTAAAAACACCGTCACATTCGTTAACTTCCCTTTTAAAAATTCACCACGTGTCTCTTTCAAAAAGCACCACGATAAACGCTTCGATCAAACTTTCCGATTTCTTGCCATTCAAAAAACCACACAAAAACCGCTTGCCTCTCTATAAAACGCGATTCGGAATTAAATTACTGAAATAGACCATGTCGCGCCATCTACCGACAAGACTCTACACTTGCTTAGGGAACACAGAAGTTTTCTCTTTCAGGAACTAAAGAAGTTTCGACGGCGGCCGGAAAAATTGTATTGACAGTATTGACACTTGACAGGAGATCAACAAAATAAATAATGCAGATATTGCAATAATCAAATAAAGATGCTAACAATTAATTTATATATATGGGTAAGTACAATTATTTTGTAAATTCGTTTAGTAAATAGGCTAGACAATACTTGTATTTGCGAAGCACGAGATTTTTAACTTAATAAACAACAATGAAAGCTTAACCTATGAACCTAAAATATAAATACTAATCTTTGGTTTATTTCAGATACAAAATGCTGGAAGAACAGACGGTGGACACCAAACATCTACATATAGAATCAGAGTATTAAAGAATATGTGAGCTAGAGTGATGTAAAATGAGCTGTTCAACAGGTAGATCAAAAACTAGTTGTCTTTCCTCCTACAAAGACATGGGAAATTAAAGTATATTTCTATCTGCTTTTAGGATAATATGGACTGAAGGGTGCTGATTTGACGAGGGTATGAGATACTTAAAATATGTTGTAATTTACTTGTCTAATAAAGGTAGATTATTTAAACAACTGCGTATCAATCGAGTAAACACGTAACACTCCCCCCTTGCCAGAAGAAAATTTACCCCATTAAATTTTCAACCGCGCTAGCGGTAGATTTAAGGTCCTTAGCATTCCATATTCCAGCCGGTTTTCCGTTCTTATCCTTAAGTTCGTAAGTCCAAGGAGATAGCCTCTTTTTCACGATAAATGGTCCAATATATCGAGGAGCTAGCTTCTTCGTAAAATAATTTGCTGCATCTGATAATACGAAATTACGCCTCCATACTTCCTGATGCGGAATAAATTCTTCTGCCCTTCTTCTAAGGTTGTACGTTTTCTGAGCCTTATTGGCAGCAAAATCCAATCTCCTTCTAACGTCGTCAAAGAGACTTTTAAAACTTTCCTCTCTTACATCCTCCTCATTCTTATCCTTGTCTTTAAAAACTAGTTCTGGTACACCATCAAATTCATCTCCAAAAAGTATCATTCTTCTACCAAAATTGATGAAGTATGGTGTCTGTCCAGTCGAATCATGTTTAGCTGTCCTTATAGCGCATCCAATTTTAGCAAGGTTAAGATCCCAAATTCTGTGATTATCCGTGATGTAGCTCGCTAACATGGTTTTTATTGTGCGATTAACCCTTTCTGTTGGATTTGCTTGTGGGTGATAGTTGGAGTTAAACCTGATTTTACTTCTATACTTATTGGCCAGGGATTGGAATTGACGAGAATGATACTGTCGTCCGTTATCACAAATAATAATGCGAGGTGCTCCATATATCAGAAATACTTCTTCCTCTATCTTTCTAGAAATCGTCTCAGCAATGGCTGATCTCAATGGGAACAAAAGAGAGTACTTAGAAAAGTAATCTGTAACTACCAAGATATACTTGTTTCCTTTCGTAGAGCGAGGTAATGGACCCATTAAATCGGTGGAGATCATTTCCCATGGTCTGGTTACTCTCGGCTGTGGGACCATCTGTCCAATAGGACCTTTCTGGTCAGTTTTATGTGAGGCACAAATGCTACAATTCCTAATAAATCGGGCAATATCATATCTCATTTTAGGCCAAAAGTAGCGTTCCATAATACGACCATAAGTCTTGTTTACTCCCATGTGTCCAGCTGTTGGTGGTTCATGATATCTAGCTATGATTTCTTTTCTGAGTTCTTTCGGGACAGCTTCTTTCCACTGGTCTTGATTATGTTGCAGACCAACATACGGTGATTCCACGTTCTTGAAGAGACGTCCATTTTCTAACCTCCAGTCGGCAAATTTAGCTTGCTTATCTCCAGCTCTCTTCACCATCTTAAGGTACCACTTATCTGTCGTTTTGGTGATTATATCACAATTTATCATTTCGTCGATGACCGGGACACTTCTACTTAGCATATCTGGTACAACTAAATCTTTCCCTTTACGATGGACTATTTTAAAGTCGTAGTTGCTGAGTTTGAGACTCCAGCGGGCCAATCTTCCAGTCGGATCTTTCAAGTTCTGGAGCCAAACTAGCGAATGATGATCGGTGACTACTTGAAAAGGTACTCCTTCCAGATATGGACGCAATTTCTCTACGGCCCATAAAACTGTGAGGCATTCTCTCTCCGTAGTGGTGAAGTTTCTTTCCTGTCTTGTAAGTGATCGACTTAAGTAACTTATTACTCTATCACCATCAGGATGCGGCTGCAAAAAAACCGCGCCTATCCCATATGCCGAAGCATCAGTCTCTACAATAAAAGGAAGTTCATAATCAGGGCAACACAATACTGGAGCAGAAACGAGGCACTCCTTCATTCGTCTAAATGCTTCATCACATGTTTGGGTCCACTCGAACTTCTTTGATTTCTTCAAAAGGGCTGTCAGGGGTGAAACTACTGTTGCAAACTCTGGCACAAATCTGCTATACCACGAAAATGTTCCAATCATCCGTCTGACTTCCTTGACTGTTTTGGGGACCGGTATTTTCAACATTGCTTCCACCTTTTCAGGGTCCACATGAAGGCCATTCTTGTCCACCACATATCCCAAATACTTCATACTGGGACGGCAGAACTTACATTTCTCCGCGCTTACCGTGAGATTGGCTTCCCTCAACCTTTTAAAAACTTCTTCCAGAATTTCGAGATGTTTCCCAAAGGTTTGTGTGACAATCACCACGTCATCGAGGTACACAAAAACGTATGGTTCTAAATCTGGACCTAATACCGTATCGATTAATCGTTGCCATGTTGCCGGGCTGTTGTGAAGACCAAAGGGCATGCGCCGAAATTGATATAACCCTCGACCGGGCACAGTAAAAGCAGTATATTGCCTCGACTTTTCTTCCACACTTACTTGCCAAAAAGCACTTTTTATGTCAAGCGACGACAGGTAATGTGCGTCCCTCAGCTTGTCGAGAGTGTGAGCTACATATGGGAGAGGATATGAGTCACGTTCCGTCACTGCGTTGAGCCTCCTATAGTCTACGCAGAATCTAAATCCACCATCTTTCTTTTTAACTAGGAGGATGGGTGATGACCAAGCGCTAGTGGATGGCTCCACTATGCCTTGTCGCAGCATATCGTCCAGTTCAACATTTATCTGACGTTGGATGATGGGGATGCATCGGTATTAATGACGTGTTGTACCAGCGTCGTACATCCCAAACTATTTCCCATAAGTGACATATTCCTGTCGACTGTCTCCTTAAGTTTCTGCTCCTCTTCTGATGACAGGACAGTTTGGCTTCTTAAATGTTCCGTGACTTCCCATACATGAGATTCCTTTGAAAAGTGCCACTCATTATGACGAAGGTCAGGCACGATTCCCATCTGTCGCCAAAAATTCGCTCCTAAAATCAGCGTATGGGGAAGGTCCGTAACAACCAAAACTCTAACCAACTTTACCTTATCCCTCAAAGTAAATGGTATTTCACAGCTACCCAAACTTTCGCACATTTCTCCATTTGCCACTCTAATCTTCGTCTTTTCCTCCGAGAGTCGTAAACCTAAATCCTTCACTTGCTCCCAACCTGGTTTACCTAAAATAGTTACTGTTGCGCCACTGTCTAGCAGACCCATCAATGTTCTACCCAGTACACTAACGTTTAAATACGGTCTCTCATCGTCTTCGCATTGGTTTAAAATATAATCTAATACAGGTCTAAAATGTGTGGTCGAGTTCCTGGAATCGGCGCCCTTATCTCGACCTGTTAAGAGCGTCGCTGTTCGTTTCCCTGTCTGTTGCAGTTAGGACAATTTCGAGTTGTGACACCTTCCTTTTTGCATTTGTAACAATGAAGCTTCCTCTTTTCTAAACAACCTATAGCCTTGTGTCCTGGTTTGTTACAATTATAGCAGATGAACTGCTTTTGCGGGGTTCTGTTTCCTCTATCCGAAACTGTACTGCAGGTTTCTGAGTCAGTAGTCGCAATTTCTACATAGGCCAGATCCGGTTCCAACGTGTTGGCATTTTTCTCGTTAGGTAAACAAAATGCTTCTACTGATTCACGATGAGCTTCGAGTCTTCGTCCTAAAGTGCGTAAATGTGCAATTGAGGTGACGTCAGTTAATCCTAATTGTGTCTGGTAAAATGGTGAGATGTTCCTTAAAATGATCTTAAGTCGAACATCCTCCGACACTGGACAGGTGAGTCTACTGAACATAGCTGACATAATGGAAAGATATATACCAATAGATTCATCATTACCTTGTGTCCGACGTTTAATTTCATCAAATAATTTTTCGGTGTAATCAGTTGGCTGAAACTCTTATCTTAGAAGTTTTACCAAGGCATCCCAATTGTCTACTTCTTTTCGCACGGCCCTGTACCAAATCAACGCCTTTCCTTTAAATAAATCAACAGCGGTGTCAAAAAGTTCCTCCCCACTAATATGTCTTGCTACTCTCAGTTCTTCTACTCTCTGGAGAAAAGCATTTAACGACGTTCCTTTCTTTTCACCCGAGAAGTATAAGTCCCACTTAGCCACGGGGATGGACTTGACAGCTCTTCTGACTACACCAGCATTACTTGAGGTGCCAGCAAATGACACATCATGCCTACCATCGTCTTCACTACTATCAGACCGTTCATCTATTTGTAGGACGGAAATTTCTGCCGGAGTAACACTCTGGACTTCATATTGCTTGGCTTTCTTGTCAAGTTCAGTCATCAATCTCAGAACTTCCGCAACAAATTCCGACTTTGTCTTCTGTTTTGCATCATCTCCTTCAGGAACATTGATTAATTCAACCCTACCCAAAATGTGGTTGAGTTTCGATTGCCATTTTGCATACAGGCCACTAGTGCTTGATTCATTAAATGTTGCTAAGCCGTCTTTAATATCTTTGAGTTTATCAGTTACTGCTGCAACGTCTTGAGCAAACGTGTAAGGATGAAGAGGTCTTTTCAGACTTGTACCTTCTTTTTCCATCTGAAGTGCCCTGGATAACAAAGATCTCATTTGCTCGCAAGTTCCTGTCCCGATTCCACGAATGTTCAGTTCATACGTGAGCTCATCTTGAGTGAGTCGATTTACCTTCATTATCCTAGACATCTTTACTTCTAAATATATGCGCACACGATAAACTTTTTATTTATACCTAATAATATATAAGAACACAGAATACAAGTATACAAGAACACAAAAAAAATATAAATGTTATCCAACGCTATTTCTGTATTAATAGCTTACTAATGCCCATCAGTACCAAATTAAATTCCATTAATACTTATTAAAACCTATCAATGACTATACCTATCAATACCTATTACTGCCTATCGGGCCTATTCTTTTGCTCGTGAACCTACTACTTCAACGCAGGCCACGCGTTGGGCGCCAATGAGACGCGTTCCTCAATACAAAACTTACCACCATACTTACCCTGAATTATCAAAAGTAGCGATAGCGACCTGCCAGCTGCAGTGGAGACGGGCCGGGTCAAAAAAATAATGTTAAAATTGAGGACGCCACTTGGTTTAACACTACCACTACTACATCACTAAATATAACCAAGAAAAACCCAGGTAAGTTTGATTTTATACTATGAGGTAAGTACTTGGATTTGATTAAGTGAATAAATTAAAGGCCAATATTTTTGCTACTTAAATATACAAAAATTTATTGATTGCGAACGATTTTACATGATAAGTGCAGTCAACTCAAGTTAAAGAGTATCTATAATATACCGTAATTCAACGAAAATATATTTACATAAATATATACATACATATACGCCAAAAGGATAGTCTTGGCGCAACCTTGTTACCGTACGTGTATACACGCGCAGCGTACAGAAGATATATATAACCTACTGGAATGTATTATATACACAGTAGCAAAAATAAATTTATAAACTAAAATAAATAAATAAAAAAAAAATATAGGCAGACAGATAGGTAAATACTAGTAAGCAATATAGTACGCAAATCAAAAAAACATATATATGTACACAGCTACCTACTACATGAAATGTGAAAATAATCAATTTTAAGGAATTACGCAATTCTAAATAGGCATAATAAAAAAAGGAGCTAAAGAGCAATTTAATGCGTAAGCAGTAACTAAAAGTAATAGTAAAAATAGCAAGTTATAAAATGCGTAATCAAGCTCTATATTATGTCAGCAATGTAGAGCCAGTATAGTATGAGCATGCAAACTTAGCTGGTCAAAAACAATTCAATACAGATGATGGAAAGCACTGCAGATGGCGGCATGCGGCAAAAGCGGATGAATCGGCAGAGTCCTACGTCTGAACAAATAAGGAAGCCCTCATGCAACAACAAGACACGCCTCAAGACTCCGCAACAGCGTTGGATATCGAAAAATGTAATACCAAAAAAAAAACCCTAAAATAGGATACCAGTGTAAGTGCGCTTGTCTAAGGAAAATATAAAAAGCGTATAAAGAAAAATACATATAGACTACCATGCAACTCATTTTCGATAAGTATACCATCAAAATATTATTTACTTTGGCAAATTTCCTCAGAAATGTCAATAAAGGAAAGCGTTACCTTAAATTTGGTGGGTAGTGTATATTCTATAGGTGTTAACAAAATGATTTACTTATGCTGTGAAGTAGGTTCAATAAGAAAACATTACATAAATTTTGTTGGGCAGTGTATACTCCAAAAGTGTTAACAAAATAATTTATTTATTCTGAGAAGTAGGTATCAATAAAAAAACGTTACCTAAATTTCGTTAAGCAGTATATACTGAAACAAGTGTATATATATTTTTTTTAAATGATAATTAAAAAGAAAACAATAATTAAATTAATTATTTAGTTAGCAGCCAAATTAACATTATTATGCCCCAATTTACACAATTAATTATATTTAAACTTATTTAAATAAAATATGTAAGTTGCATGAAATCTAACTATGAATTTTCTACAACTAATCAAATACGGTTGGAAAAAAAAATCAGTAAATAGAATGATTACCTCACAATAACTAGAGGGTTTTAATTGGAATCCTTTCCCTTGAAAAGTTCACTCCAAAGTGGTGGTTGGTGGTATACAGAGTGCGATAAAATATACTGTGGCGTGATGAATTAAAGGGCATTAAGTACTACCGCTGCAACGGCTTGGAATTCCAGAAAACTAAGAAAGTATATTCTCCAAAAGCAATACCATACAAATTACCAATGCTGGAACTATCCAAAATACGACTGTGGGCAATTTCTCCCTTTACCATAAAGGATGAGTATTTTCTCACTTAAAAACACCGTCACATTCGTTAACTTCCCTTTTAAAAATTCACCACGTGTCTCTTTCAAAAAGCACCACGATAAACGCTTCGATCAAACTTTCCGATTTCTTGCCATTCAAAAAACCACACAAAAACCGCTTGCCTCTATAAAACGCGATTCGGAATTAAATTACTGAAATAGACCATGTCGCGCCATCTACCGACAAGACTCTACACTTGCTTAGGGAACACAGAAGTTTTCTCTTTCAGGAACTAAAGAAGTTTCGACGGCGGCCGGAAAAATTGTATTGACAGTATTGACACTTGACAGGAGATCAACAAAATAAATAATGCAGATATTGCAATAATCAAATAAAGATGCTAACAATTAATTTATATACATGGGTAAGTACAATTATTTTGTAAATTCGTTTAGTAAATAGGCTAGGCAATACTTGTATTTGCGAAGCACGAGATTTTTAACTTAATAAACAACAATGAAAGCTTAACCTATGAACCTAAAATATAAATACTAATCTTTGGTTTATTTCAGATACAAAATGCTGGAAGAACAGACGGTGGACACCAAACATCTACATATAGAATCAGAGTATTAAAGAATATGTGAGCTAGAGTGATGTAAAATGAGCTGTTCAACAGGTAGATCAAAAACTAGTTGTCTTTCCTCCTACAAAGACATGGGAAATTAAAGTATATTTCTATCTGCTTTTAGGATAATATGGACTGAAGGGTGCTGATTTGACGAGGGTATGAGATACTTAAAATATGTTGTAATTTACTTGTCTAATAAAGGTAGATTATTTAAACAACTGCGTATCAATCGAGTAAACACGTAACAACTACTAGGCGGATTACTTTTTTTTTAATTTCAAGAACATCGATTTTGTTTTATATGGTTACATGCTTGCAGTGGTAATAATTTCCAATTCAGTTTTTTGTAAGTGTTTAATAAAAAGTTTCTACTTGGAGTTTCTTTTTTTGTAATAAGTATTTGATTATATTTTATTTTATTCATCAATATCTTTAATTGCGACGTATATATTTACATGATTTACCTTAATCCCTTAATTTGAAGACATTCATAGTAAACTGAACTTATATAACAAGTGGTGGCCTTTATTAATTGATAATAAAATGGTTTTAATAAAAACAACTGCTTTTTATTGTTATACAATAAAATTTAACTAAGTTTTAAGATAATCGTAATCGTATTCGTAATCGGCGATTATCACTAATAATAATAATCGGAATCGTAATCGTAAAAGTAAGAATCATTGCATCACTAGTTTAAATAATGGTGTTTTCCTTTTTGGTTTTGATGGGCCGGGCTCGTCTTGTGAGAACTCCTTTTGGGCTTCGAATTTTTCAACTTATTTTCATGGGGGTCTGCTGGACTACTGCTTAATAATGAATAGGTAGCTGTTTTCACCGATTTAGACTTTTCTGCATTTGTTTGGATAATTTCTGCTGGTTTCTCTTGAGAAGCAAGTTTGAGATTAATACCATACATAAAACCAGGGAGCCCCTTTTTTCTTTCGTTAATTAAAAACTTTCTCCTCATCTATGTTGATCAACTCCAAAGTATTTGCATTGTTCAATTTTTCGACGAAAATTTGTTCTTTCTCTCTCGCACTAGCCTTTTTAGCTGATTTTTGTAATGCTTTTCACTCTGCATAAAGCTTCTGTATCCCCTTATGTGTTAGAATGTGAACCTTTTCCCAAAAAACTGAGACTTCCTTAATTAATGTGACACTGCATAAACTAATAAGCTTCACTTCACACGTGTTGCAGAAAAACACTCTCATAATACTCGCCTATTAGAAGTCAATTTATTGCCATTTATTTGTGGCATACAGTGTCCTATTAAATAATAAAGGCAAATCCACAATAAGGGCAATATACATGGCAATGGTTAAAATATTGGAACCGCTAAATCATGAGAAAAGCACATTAACAATGTGCCTTGATATGTCTTAGGCTTTTGACAGTGTGGATCACGAGATTCTTTGCAGAAAGCTGGACTTATATGGCATTGGAGGGGTGGCGTTGAGTCTGTTACAATCATATCTGAGTAATAGGAAACAGCGGGTTGTCGAAATGGAAAAAAAAAGGGAAATAATAAAATCAAATACTATAAATATAATAAAAGGCGTACCACAGGGATCCATTTTGGGACCGCTGCTTTATATTCTCTATAGAAATGAATTACCCAAGGTCGTAGAGCAAAGTATGGTAATGTATGCAGACGACACATCACTGATTTTCGGTGAAATAGATGAAGCATCGTGCCAACAAAGTGCAGACAGTGCAATGTGCTCTTTGGATACGTGGTTCTCTGCCAACAATCTACTATTAATTATCGAAAAAACTCATATAGTAAATTTCAGCTATCGACCCAGAAAATCTCTTAAACTGCACTTCAAAAACAATGAAATAGAATCCTCCAATAGTGTATCATTTCTGGGAGATCAGAAGTTGGACTGGAGAGCTCATATCGAGGTACTTGCACTAGATATGGCTAGATACTGTTATGTACCGAAAATAATCACTAATAATGGTGGACAAAAAGAGGCTTTAATAGCATATAATGCATATGTACAGGCAAAAATAAAATATGGTATAATTTTTTGGGGAAATTCTCCGGAAATACAAAGAATTTTAATTCTTCAGAAATGCTGTTTGAGAAACATTTTCAAAATAAAACGGAGATAGCTGTAAAGAAATATTTATTACAAATAAGGTGCTGACGATAATAGGCCTGTATATCTATGAGGCAGTGGTATTCATATTAGAAAATTGGTCGTTCTTTAATAATAACAAACATGCATATAATACAAAAAACAAAGAAAATCTTAAACCTGAAAAAGCTAACTATACATATTTACAAAAAAAATGTTGAATTTACTATCACAAAAATTTGGAGTAAAATACCTTTAGCATTAAGAAATCTTCCCAAAGAACAATTAAAAAAGCAATTAAAAACCTATCTTCTGAACAAAGCATACTACTCTCTAAATGAGTTTTTAAATGAAAGTAATATTTTAAACCTATAAGGCTGTGATGTATTTTTGACCCCTGGTAAACTTCATATTTGAATTTTTAATTTCCAATATACTTTGTTTTTAAATTTGCTATTAGTGATATATATGAGATATTTTTTCTCAAATTCTGTATGTTTTTATTTTGCTTATATTTTATATATACAGGGTGTCCATTAAAGAATGGGCCATAGAGGAACAGTGGATTCCTGACATTAAAATATTACGATTTAACCAAACTTACCTTAGACCAAAAGTTGATATTAACGGAGATACAGGGTGTTAAAGTCAATATTATATTTATAATTTTCCTACATAACTTTTGAAGTTTTTCATATATTGGTACGAAAATTGGTGGATAGGAGTTTTCTGATATGAGAAATTCAAATCTCCTATTTTTGGTGGCGCCACATAAGCAATATTTAGGATATAAATGTACTCTTAGCTTTTTCACCCGTAATGTTATAGCCTTTTTTATTAAAAAGTCCTGAACCTACATTATTTTGATGGAGAAAAAGTATACTTGTCATTAGCCTTAGAAATTGACCGTTTTCGAGATAATCGCATTGTAACAGTCAGCCGCATAATTCATTATAAGAAATATTAATTTTAATCTAGTAGGCACACGGTTAAATCTGACAGTTAAATGATTAATAATGATAGTTAAAATGCAGTAATGTAGAAAAAGGTTTTATTATTATTACAAATTAAGCAGTTAACTAAACAAAAACGATATCAATGGAAATGTTATTTACACCCTAAATATTGCTTATGTGGCGCCCTCTAGGATTTACACCAAAAATAGGAAAAGATTTGAATTTCTCATATCAAAAAACTCCTATCCACCAATTTTCGTACCAATATTTGAAAAACTTCAAAAGTTATGTAGGAAAATTATAAATATAATATTGACTTTAACACCCTGTATCTCTGTTAATATCAACTTTTGGACTAAGGTAAGCTTGGTTAAATCGTAATATTTTAATATCAGGAATCCACTGTTCCTCTATGGCCCATTATTTAATGGACACCCTGTATATAAGCTTTAACTCAATTGTAATTTTCTGACAAGTTCTATGTCCTAATTTTGGATAACAAAAGAACAAATAAGTATTATCTATCTCATCTATCTAAACGAAAATATTCTCATAAGAATTTAATATCAGACATTATTAAACGTTTTTTTTTTTAAAGAACTCGTGCTGGAACTTAATGCCGCCTCTGTAAAATAGAGTTGCAAACTGAAATGAAAACCTACTGTTGGGACTTTATTTATTTATGAACACGTAAATTATTACCAAATGCACCATACTTTTAAGGAAAAAAAATTTAAACCAGTAAAAAAAAATTTACCTGCTTGCGGTACGAATTCCCGTCTCTGATTCATTCAAAATTTTCAGATAAATTATTCCTATTATGATGGAGGTAGGCCGCAAAAAATTTTAAAAAAAGTTCACCCTTATAGAGATGGGCGAACTTAATGAATAAGTGTTCTAAAAAAGTAGGTACCTAATTATAATTTTTTTATTCCAGGAGACTTTGTGACAGAAAAAAAGAACATATATGTAGGAAAAGATGTTTTCAGGAATGTGGACCATGTAATTATCCAGTTAAATATAAATTAATGTGTGGTCAATTTGCTCTTTAGAATGCCATGTCGATGAATATACTTACAAATGTACCGAATTAGTTTCAACTAGTTTAGGTTGTGGACATGTGGAAAATAAACCATGTCACGTTAATCCAGAAGTTTTTCCTTGTCCACATCCATGTGATAGTCGACTTGACCCTTGTGGTCATGCTTGTACTCTGAAGTGTCATGTTAAGGATGATCCTGATCATTTAACGGTTAGTATACATTTTTCTCAAAATATATTTATCGTTTCTTTTTTATAACATGAATAGAGAAAAATCATAATTCCCCTTTCTTTTTTCGTCGTTATCAACATCTTCTGGCGCTAATTGATGTATTGATAGCTGGTTTTTACGTGAAAATCAAGTGAATTTTTACATACTTTTCAGAATGTTATTATTAGGTGTTTTTTTTCTAACGACAACCTTATTAGCTTACCTAAATTTAAGATTCTTATCTTAACTAACTTGTAAGTAAAAAGTACGATCAAAACAGACTAAAAAATATAGGCCTACGTGTTGTTAAGATGCAGGTATTTTGACCAATCACAACTTTGAAATCAACTTAGGCAAATTTCTGAAGTTTAAAATGAAATCCGACATAGGTAAGGGGGGAAGTATTTGACTGAGCTAATCTAAGATAGAAGAGTTAAATAGAACGCCCAATTAAGTTAGATATCTTAACTTTAGCTCTGTTAATATCAACTTTTGGATCGGGGCAAGTTCATCTAAATCACAATATTTTAATGTCAGAAATCTATTGCTCTATGTATCTATGTAGATATTCATAAATATAAATTTATTATGTTTCAGTATAAATGTACAAAAAGATGTCGGAAAATACGTACAGGTTGTACTAATGAAGAAAACATGCACATATGTACAAAATTTTGCCATGAGGAATGTGAACCTTGCGAAATAAATGTAAAGAAGAAGAGAACGGTCTGCTCGCATGTCTATACAGTGCCGTGTAATTCTAATGTGGATAATTTAATATGTGAGAAACCATGTACTAAGATATTACCATGTGGCCATAAATGCAAGAATAAATGCTTTGAGAATTGTGGCCCTTGCAAAATGCAGGTAATATATCATAGCAGAAAACTAACATTGAATGAAATTTGTCATATGCTTTCAATGTTTACTTATTACATATTGTCTTAGGCTCACTCGAATAATTTCATCTGTAAATAAATACTTCAACTACGAAGCTAGTACTGAAAAACTGTCCCTAATTAAACTAGTTCTTATATAATAGCTTAAGGACAATTAGAAATGAATAAGTAAGTAAGTTTATTGGTGCTAGGCGTGTTTGATGGGTCAAATGCGCCGACATTTTTTGAGTGTCTGGTAAATCCGAGGTTTACTATACCATTAGTTTACACAAGTTAATACAGGACAGATTAAAAAAAAAACAGTAGCGGCTGGTGAAATTTCAATATTTTTTTTCTCGTCTGTGGCGCATGGGACCCATACGAAATATGGGAAATAACATCTAGAGAAGCACTTCTCTAACGACCCCTAAAAATATTGAAAAAGCAGTTTGCGAAAAAAAATTTTTAAGTTCGGTAGCTTTCCTAAAAAATTTGTTTTTTTGTCATATACATTTTACTTTTCATAGAAATACAACAATACGTTTTGGAGTTTATGAAAATATTTTCATTATTAAATGAAATACACCGAATTTTAAAACATTTTTTCGCAAACTGCTTTTTCAAAATTTTTTAGAGGTCATTAGAGAAGTGCTTCTCTAGATGTTATTTCCCATATTTCGTATGGGTCCCATGCGTCACAGAAGAAAAAAAAATATTGAAATTTCACCAGCCACCACTGCATTATCAGTTTATACAAGACAAATTAAAACCATAAGTTTATATACTTATATCACTAAAATTGTTATTAAAATAATCATTAATAGAATAAAAACATAAGGAGGCCGGAATATTCCGCAATATCTGAAAATTTCATATTTGAATTAATCCTTGAGCATTTGACACTGAACCATTATAGAAATATTTATAATATAGGTATTAGAAATTCCCCTTTAAGTTGGATAAAAAATTATCTTAGTGGTGGAAAATGGTCATAAAGTTGGCAGACAATACATGAGAAATGCTTGATGTTAAATTGGGTGTTTCTCAGGGTTCAGTTCTTGGCCCACTATTGTTCGGTACAACACGTGAATGACCTTCAATTTAACATTACAAATGGTAAAGTCTTATTTCTGTTCCCAACCTTGGCACTAGTAACTTTGTTTTTATTATAATTGTATGATTTGTTATAATGTATTACCGAATGAAATTTGCGACATAAGTCATTATCATAAGGAGTTGTTTATTATTTTAATTGCTTTTAAAAACGTTTTGTTTTACATGAGAACTGTTTTCTCATAATATTTTAAACATGGTTGATGTGACGTTAAATTGTTTCAATTGATCAAAGTCCTCCTCCAAAACCCAGATTTGCATTCCTTCGCTCAGCTGTTCTGGACTCCAAATACAGATCCACAAGCTATGGCAAAAGCTGGCAATCATTTTTTCTTCGTTTGTTTGGTTGCAAGGATGAAAACACATGACTTTGAACGGTTTTAGACATCAGTGTTTCATCAAGACCGTGTGCAGCAGTAAACACAACATTGCCTCTTTGGCCCTAACTGAAGCTGCTGCTGCGCACACTCACTGAGAATGTACCAACAAGTCCAACTCTGGCAAGGAAATGTTATCGAGCCAGAAAAATTGGGCTGGAAATAAACCAGTTACGGACTTTCTCCTGTCACTAGTTTGAATCCTCCTGCTCTACCAAAACTTCTAAAGATTATCTCCGCCGGGTGTAAAAAAGGCTGCCGCAGCGCGCGTACCTGCAAGGAAAGCGGGTTGAAATGTTCCATCATGTGCCTCGAGTGCAACAATTCATGTGAGAATATTCCTGACTGAAAGAACGTAACTGACGTGTAACTTAGCGCATGCGCCTCCCGCGGCGCCGAGGCTCATTTTTCGTGGCGTGTTAGCGTTTCCCCGTTCGTTCAACGTTAAAATGTCAAAGGACCTTTTTTGTTGCAAATTTTGTCTGCTTTCCGAATTTCTAGGTATCTTTTTCCTAAAACGAAAAAAAAAAGATAAAAACGAAAACGATTGTTTGGTTTTATTTTCAAACTTTTGAGGAGGTTGTGGGGGGAATTTTTGGTGAGAAGTTAAAAATTCGGATTGAACGCTCCAAAAAAACGTAAAGTAAACCTATTTCCAGAACTACCACGAATTTTTCCAGGTAAGGACCCTCTATGGTTTCTAGTGCCTAGGATAAATATTAAATACAGTATTTATTTGTTTATTGACTTATAATTTTACTTATTTGTATTTTTTAAAGGTTACTGAATCGACTTGTCATATGTACAATAATGGTATCATCTTGGGGTTAATAAACTATCTATCTATCTAAATTCCAAAATCTCATTACTATAAACATTATTGAATGAGATTTATGACAGCTTAATAGGTTAAGCTTCTAGGTATGGAGCTTCAGGGTAAAATAAATAGAATTCTAGGATCGTATCAAGACTGGTGTCATAGTAATACATTAATCTTGAATATTGGTAAAACTGAATGTGTGTACTTCTCTCAACGAAGATCACCTTCGGAAGATCTCATCAGAGTAATACCTACAGAAAACTTCTCAACAGCGGTCAAGTTCCTGGGAACTATGATAGACAGTAGTCTTTGTTGGGAAGAGCAAATTAAAAATGTCTGCACAAAGCTAAATCATGCATACTTCGCATTAAGGCAGTTGAAGGGTAGCTTTAATATCAAATCATTATTAAATATTTATTATGCACTTGCATATTCACATTTATCATACAACATCGTGGCTTGGGGTGCTGCCTCAAGTATAAATCGCGTGTTTATCCTACAGAAAAGGCCTATCAGGTTATTATTTGATGTTGCACCAAGGGATACTTGTAGACCTTATTTCAAAAATAATAAAATTTTAACTATTCATAGCATATATATTTTAAAAATCATTAAATCTGTCAAAAAAAAATTTAAACATGTTCGAAACCAATTCAGACAATCATTTATACAATACCAGGCAATGTCATCTATTAAAAATTAAAAATCATAATACAACTTTATATAAAAAATCTCCATATCATGCAGGTATTAAAATGTACAATAAGTTACCACCAGAAATCAAAGCCATTGATTCCCCAAATAAATTTAACTCTTGTCTGAAAAAATTTCTTGCTGTTAACAGTTTCTACTCAGTTGAGGAATATCTAAATTATCAGCCACAGTAGTATTACTGAAAAATACCTAAACAAAATCTGTGATGATTTTATTTTGTGACCACGTGTTCCGTGTTTTTTGATATACAAAATGTGTTATATTTATTATTAATTGTAATTTTACTGTTTTTAATCACTCTAAATATATATATATTTTTTGTGACGTTCATATATATACTATGTATATCCAACATGAGAAATATACTATTCTATTCTATTCTATTCTATTCTATGTTCCTCACGATACACATTCTTAAGAGATCTTTATGCACGTTGCCATGACAACTCCACTAGTGGATTACATCCAACAATTTCGCAAAAATTCTACACATTCAAACTAAATGATAATCCACTAACAAACGACATAACTCAGATCAGAGAGCATAATGCCCCTTTTCGAATAAAACACATCTTGCTATACCAGACGCTACCCATTTTTAAGTAATCCTTGTAACCACGTCCCCCTCTCCTTTGCCTCACCTCTATCAACGACGATAATATTCATGATTTTATTTCTTTCCTATTCTTGTTTTGTTCTCTTTGTGTACCTTTTGTTCTAAATTGCCTCTTCCTAATCATCAAATTGATTAAATTATAACCTTTTAAAAATTACGACATTTTAAAATTACGCGTTTTGGCATTTGCTCCACCTACTTTCAATTCCTTGAAGCAGGTTTTCCGTACTTAGTACTTGTTTTTAGTACTTTTCCTGTATCAGCAAAATAAATACATCTTTAGTATATGCCATCTTTTATTAGCATGTTTTGTTATTCCTTTTGGATATTTAAAAATTACAACCTTTTTTAATTCATCCTCTGACGGAAGAAGTCTTGTTTTATCCTCCTAATTTTATTTTAACTACCACAAAGAACAGAATTGTGGCAGCTGAACGGCTTTTCAGGCTGGTTCTGGGATTGTTGTCGGAAATACATTGTATTGTATAAATATTAATAAATGTCTGTTGAATTAAAAAAAAATGAATTGGGTATGTTAGAGTTAGATTGACATCATTGAAATGTTACTTTATATTTAGATATCCATTCGAATTCTCTGGAAGCTTCTTTCACAGTGTAACCACAAATTTAACGTAATCAAAGTCCTCAAACAAAACAAATGCCAGTGTAGTTAAATCATTGCTGACACTGGTAGTGTATACAGTATCGAAAAGTTTTACTTTTGGGATTGCATAGTTTCAACGACTTAACCAACCGCCCACAATAAAGGCGTCTACCAGTATCCTAGCCGAAGCAAAGCAGAAATGCCCCTTACTGTACATCATTGCTTGCTACGCTTTCGCTTGCTCTTATTGCTGCACCAAATCAAATGCTTTCTGATACTGTATACTCCTACTAGTGCTTTAATTACACAGGTAATTCAGATTTGACACTTCTGGCTGATGATTTTATATTAGACCGAGATATGGGGATACATATACAAGACTTCACTACAAATTTTGGATATCAGGTAACTCAGATAGCGATTTTTGCTTACCAAAGGTTAAGCAGTAAGAGTATGTCATTGATTTTCTAATTTGAATAGCGTACTAGATTGTCTGAAAAAAATAAACTTTGGGTTTAAGGGCTTCCACAGGAAGTCCGTCTGCCTGGTCTGACTCTGCTTAACATACTGATTATTCGATTTCAGGTGGAAAAAATCATAAGTGAATGTGGACATAAAACAAAAATTGAATGCTCCGAGAAAGCTGAAGTTAAACACTGCAAGGAAAATTGTACCAGAAGATTGATTTGTGGTCATACTTGTAACAAAAAATGCAGAGAAGAATGTACCACAAAGTGTTCAAAAACCAGAGTCTGCAATGTACTTAGTCCATGTGGTCACATTGTTAAAGAAATAAAGTGTTACAAAAGTAAGTTTTTTATGCTCGTATTCTCACACTACATATTTAGAAACCTTTGCTATGCTCTCTTGTGCTCGGTGTAAAACAACCAACCAAAAGCACAAAAAAAATTGTGATTTTCACATATTTTGAATCTTTATCGATGATAAAAACTCAAACTAGGTAAAATGTATATTCTTCGTCGTATCTTCAAATGTTGAAGTTTGAAAAAATAGTAAATTTCTTATCTTGCCTCAAATTTAAAAGAAAAAGTGTTGTTGTGGGGGCCAAATAAAGTCCTTATTACCAGCCCTCCTTTGTTAGAAAGCCTTTTGAACATTTCCGGTACATATTTCCTGGCATGACATCGGAACTAAATTGCATAGCCTGTCTATTAAATGTTGTTTGCAGTACAAATGCAAACTTAAATAATAATTTCTTATATGCTGAAATGAGAGATTTACAACCATTTCGAGATTTTATCGTAACCCATAAATAAATAAAATAATTTAAATTCTTTTTCTTATCGTCGTCAATTTCACAAACTGACGTTACTCAAAATATGTGGCGTCTGAAATGTTACCACATTTTTACAGTTCTACCTTCTCACAAAGTGACCATAACTCAATCTGTTATAGTTTTTCCTGTTAGTAGCCGCCTCAGTGATCACAGTAACTTAATGTTTATACTGTTTTATTGTTAACCCGAATATTATTCAATTTTAATAGCTCCTGTAAAATTTGAAAAAATGAGATATGTCACTTTGTGATAGCGTTATAAATTACACATACATATTTATTGTTTGTTCTAGGAGTATTTCCTAATGATCCATCTTTACTAAAATATTGCACTGAACCCTGTAATGCAACTTTGAAATGTCAGCACAAATGCAAGGGTACCTGTGGATCATGTTTTCAAGGTCGTGTACATGCAAGGTGTGGAGAAAAATGTGGCGTTTTCTTGGTATGTAATCATGAATGTCCAATTCCTTGCAGAGAGGCATGTAAACCTTGTGAGAAAAACTGTACATACAGGTGTATACACAGCGCCTGTAAGAGAAAATGTGGTGATGTCTGCATTAAATGTGTAGAACGGTGTCCACGGAATTGTGTGCACCAGGGGTGTACCAATCTGTGTGGTGACATCTGCAGTATAGGACCCTGTGAACAGCCCTGTCCAAAGAGATTAAGGTGTGGTCATCCTTGCATTGGATTTTGTAATGATCCCTGCCCTAAGACGTGTCGAATTTGTGACAAGGATGAGCTAACCGAAATTTTTTTTGGAACTGAAGAAGAGGAGGATTCTAGATTTGTGCAGTTAAAAGACTGCCCACATATATTAGAGAGCACTGGAATGGAAAATTGGTTAAATCAAACTGAAGGTGAAATACAAACCAAAGTGTGTCCAAAGTGCAAAACTCCTATAATTAATACACAGCGGTATGGTGATTATGTTAAAAGGGCCATACTAGATATTCATAATATCAAATTGAGATTAATTGGAAGATCTGCAGAAAACAATATAAGGAGAAACGCATTATTAGGAAGGATTGTTTACATTAAAAACAAGTCTTCTAGATTACCAAGTAAGTATGCCCAAACTCTACACCAATTGAATACAAATTCTGTCCGTTTAAGGATGTACGGGAGAGATATTTTTTAACTCAGAATTGAATGAAATTTGGTTAAAGTAAAGTTTATGTTTCTAAGACACCCTACAAACCTGCAAAATGTCAGATTTTTGGTCCACGTAATTGAAGAGAAAAATAGCTTGAAATTTTGGATCGTTTTAACATGCGTTCTTATGGGAAATCATAATATTATGCCATTTCATTTTATATATTTAAAGAACCAAAACTCAGAATGTTTTTATATTTCATACACATGTAGATACACTATTGAAGTACTTAGTCGCAAAACCAGAGCTCAATTGTCTATTCACTTTTTAAGTTACAATTAACTAATGGTCAAAAAACATGGCTGTGACCGCCTTTCATGAGATCGGAAGACGAGAAAGCGGCAACACTGCTCAACAGCTGATTTGTGTTCGCGCATTGGTGTGAACGCCCACATCTGCAGAATACTTAGTCTTCTGTTTCAAATCATCAACGACGTATTTTTTGATTTCCTTCTGAAAAACAACTTTTTTAGAACTAAAAAAAAGTAGATTGTGTTGACTGAATTGTTTATGAAAAATCATAGAATATCAATTTCATGTTAAATGAGGTTTTAAAAATGATCCGCATATCATAGCTTCTTTCATTTAACTATGACAAACTCAATACTTAACTGGGGACACTCAATTCACACTTTTAATTTTTGGCCTGCAAAGAAAATATATTAGAATTATTGCAGGAATCAACTATAGAGATCATTTTTTTGTTAGGCTTGGTATACTCGCGGTACCAGGTGAATGCCTTGTTTATAATTTTAATTGTAATTTGTAATTAGGCCACAATAAACAATAAACAATATCAAATAAAATATAAATAGCTATAAAACACAAGGGCAAGAAATGGTAGTGGATACTACTACATTAAATTCTTTAATGTCCTATTAACTAATATACCAATATTAATCAGTTCAAATATAAAATTAAGACACACTTAAAGAAAAAAGCTTTTATAATTTTGATGAATATATTGCAAACAATTTTTCCGACATGTAGTTTATATATGTGGGAACCTAGGACATTTTCTTCTATCATCCAACACACTTCTGTTTGTCTATATCTAACATATAGTCCACGCATATTAGACGAAAAAATAACGAATGGAAGAAAAAATCATATACAAATTATATTTGGGCCATGCATAGTTCATGGGGGTAGAAGTAAGGATTAGAAAAGTTCCCACCTTACCCGTTGATGGAAACACCCTTTTGGGGCGAAAAACCACCCCTAGACGGGAGTTAGTTAAGATTATTCTTATTTTTCTTCGAATCCCTCATTTCTTATTAGAATCTTATTAGACTTTTTAGGAGAAAAAATTCATATATAAATTATATTTGGACTATGTATAGTTCATAGGAGTAGAATTAAGGATCTGAAGAGTTCCCACCTTATCCGTTGATGGAAACACCTTTTTAGGGCGAAAAACCACCCCCAGACGGGGCTTAGTTACGGTTATTCTCATTTTTCTTCGGATCCGTCATTCCCACGAAAAACAGGTATAGGAACAAAAATATTCTTCATTAATTTCCACACAAAAAAAGTTCTATGGTCGAATTGCGTACTCCCCACCGTTTTCTCGCTATCGACGTTCATAGTAGGGGGTAGTTTGGAGCGCTCGGTGAAAAATCGGTGGTACGCGATTTTTCACAGCGAATATCTCCGAAACGGCTACTTTGACGTCAAAAATGGTTATAATGAAACTTGTAGAGCAGATTCTCCTCTACAAGATTCATCTTGTACTTTGCTTTTTTATTATTGTTTTTGTTGAATTTTCTCGCTTTTTTCGAGGATACGCACTTTGTAATATGACCTCGTTTCCACACCAACAATGAGGTAGAGGTCTCGGTGCATTTTTGTTTTAAATGTAGTTTCCCCTGTAGGCCTATTCCACTGTCGCCATTGTCGGTTTCAGTCATCGATAGGGCTTTCTTCAATCAACTCATCTTCGGTAGGTGAATTTAAGCAGCCTTGTCCGTGACAGTTGGAGCACATGGTTGAGCAGCGCAATCCTATTTTTACACACCCGCATCGTTTCCCGCAACCCATCCTGCAGTTGCAAGATATAAATTGTAGAACGGAAGACGGAGCTGGTGCCTCAGGTGTAAAAATGGGTGAAAGAACGGTGTCAGTTTTCTTCCAACCCCATTGTGTCGGATCAAGGTTTATTCCTCTCCATAACTGAATTTGATGAAAAACCCTAGAAGCATGCTGATGAGAAGCAGCAGACGTTGGCGGCAGTCTCGGTAATAGTACAGCAGTACTTGATTTCCCAACCAATTTATTGAATGTGAGAAATCTATGTCTATTTAAAAATTTCTCTTTCTTTGGAGCTTTATATAACGCCATCGTGAAACACTCTCCAGCAGTTGCGACTTCTTCTTTTGTTGATTGAGGGTTGTTAAATATAGGCACAATGTCATCCAAATCTCTTCTGTTATTAAGTATAGTTACAGTTTGTGCTTTGCCTTTACCGAACAAAGCAGAAGTAGTGTCGTAACTACTAAATGTACGTGCAAACAGCACAGTATTAATTCCTTCCTCTGTGAACCTCTGGGCGAGCTGCGAAATGAAGCGAAATGAAACGTTCCTTATTGTGGTGATTGCTGAGAAATTTTTTTGGGTAAAAAGCAATAATAAATATCAAAATTATGAAGTACACGTTGTGGATAAAAGCGAGAAAATTCAACATAAATAATAAAAAAAAAGAAAAGTACAAGATGAATCTTGTAGAGGAGAATCCGCTCTACAAGTTTCATTATAACCATTTTTGACGTCAAAGTAGCCGCTCGGAGATATTCGCTGTGAAAAATCGCATACCACCGATTTTTCGCCATGCGCTCCAAACTACCCCCTACTATGAACGTCGATAGCGAGAAAACGGTGGGGAGTACGCAAATCGACCATAGAACTTTTTTTGTGTAGAATTTAATGACAAATATTTTTATTTCTATGCCTGTTTTTCATGGAAATGAGGGATTCGAAGAAAAATAAGAATAATCGTAACTAACTCCCGCCTAGGGGTGGTTTTTCGCCCCAAAAGGGTGTTTCCTTATAAACACATTTTATTATACTAGTTTTTCTTTATTTATATTAATGTCATGTAGTTTTTTCTAAATGTTTTTATATTTGTAACTTTGTACTAAAAAGGAAGGATACATATTCAAGTTCTGTATAATAAAATAGAAAGATATTTAAACTACAGTCAATAGTTATACATTCATATCACAGAAATTGTTGCTGTAATACTCGTCAATAGAGTAAAATGCCTTCCTGTTGAGGTAACTTTTTTAAATGTTGCAATAGGAATCGATTTTTTTGGGAAAAAGGTTAAAGGCTTCATGACCATAATAATTGGCTCCGTTTCTTGTCTTTGTAAGTCTGTGGAAATTCAACTGGATATTTTAATTATTTCTTGTTCCATGAGTGTCTAGGATACTGTGTCGAATATAAGTATTTTCGTTAGTTTTTACGTTAACAAGGCACTGATATAAGTATAGACAAGGCACCGTCAAAATATTGAATTTAGTAAACCTGGGTCTACATTCATCCTGATATTTTAGTCCATCTATTATTTTTATGGCCCGTCTATGTAGCGTAAAGATTCTTGGCGCTGAAGCCGCATGTTCCCGTATAAGCAGTGCATATGAGATTAGTGACTGTGTCACTGCATGGTACAGGTACTGCCACAAGCACTGGCTGTGAAACAGATTTTGAGAGGTTACACATCAGATATACATTAGTGGTTAATTTATTTGCTATATAATCAGTGTGACGAGACCACGTCATCTTTGAATCAAGATATACCCTGAGAAAGCAAATACATTCGGGATTATCAACTGATCTTATGTTTCGTAAGGAGAATATAATTTTTTGTGTTTTGTCATTATTTAACTGGTTTGCTGTAAATCAGTCAGTTACACCCGACTGTAACTCACCCAACATTGACTGCAAGACCTTTAAATCGTTGTTGGTTCTCACAGCGGTTGTGTCACCTACAAACAGTATTATACCATTGCTAGGATCAGTATGACCCAGATCATTTATGTATATCAAGAATAGCACCGGTCCCAGCACTGATTCCTGTGGTACGACATAACTCACAGGTAGCACGTTAGACTTTATTTTGTCTACAGTTACAAACTGGGATCTATTTTCCAGATAAAACTTGATTAGTTTTATACTATTTGTGCTAAACTTATAGTGTATCAGTTTTTCAAATAAAATGCTGGGGGAGACGCACTCAAATACCTTTGACAGATCACAGAATAGAGACACGGTATGCCCACCTTTTGCATAGCCTTGATTTATAATGTTAGTGAGGCACTGTATTGCCATAACTGTAGAATGTGACTTTCGAAAACCAAACTGTCGTAGGTTAAACCTTCGAGCATATAAGCGAAAATGGAGGTGTCTTTTCTATTTTACAACAATGCGAATGTTTGTTCTCAACACATATGGGCAAGGGACGCGAGAGGCATAGTAAACCCTGTAGTAAACATCCACAAAACATAAAAGAACACGAAAGGAACCGATACGCAAATGAAACTAAACGCCATATTAGAAAGCATCCCCTACGGAACACGTCATTATTTTGTACCAGCCAAGAGAATTAGGAATTAATAATTTGCTTGTTTACAGTTGTGGGTCGAACAAACAACAGCTGTTTGGCGACCTCTATTTTCCCCTATATGCTCGAAGGGTTAAACAGTTTAGGTTTTCGAAGTATTCGGTAATTCGTTTTTTTAGGGCTTTTTCGAATATTTTCCCGAAAATGGGTATTATTGAAATAGGTCTAAAGTTTCTTTATATGTCTGTTGATCCCTTTTTGTGAATTGGCACGCGTTTAATAGTTCTGTCAATGTTATATAAGTCTAAGTTGTCCTTTAGTTTTTGAGTATTAAGTAAATTTGAAAATATTTTAGACATTACTTTTGTAAAATGTTATTTTTTGGGGTTAAGTGGAAGAGCAGGGGGTACATTTAGTACCCATCTGAACTTCGCCCCGGTTTTAATACCAATAAAGTTAATTTATTATTATTATAAATATTGTTAGCTATAGTTTTGATTATTTCGGTATTTAGACCATAAATATCCCTGCTTTCTTTGTTTGTTAAGCTTAGAATAATATCTCTGACTTCTATATAAGTTAGTTCTGTGAATTCGAACTGTTCAATAACTATTAGTATTAATGCTATCTGTGCCTTTTTGTTGCAATTATTCTGTGCTGGTCTTTCTTAAGCCCATTTATAATGTTTTCAACTTCAGTTATAAAGAAATAATTAAAATCCTCGGGAGATAAATTTGTAGGTGTGCCCTTTTTAGGTTTATTGTTGTACATTTTTACTATTTGCCATGTGGACTTATTGCGTTGAGTGAAAAGTCTACCAAGAGGCGCAACTACTTGAAATCGTAGCCCAAGCAGGATCTGATGGATAGTACGGCGCCACCGTATTGGGGTCTAAGATCTTAGTCAGTTGCACAAACATCAGTTAGGTTGATGGCATGCACTCGTATGGTTCGCGTCACGTAAATCGTCGCTTTTGATAAACAAGGAGATTTGTCTCTGCGCCAGAGACGGCTCTCATATAGACATAATATTTAAATGCAATGCAACATCTGAAACATTCAGAAAAACGACGAAATGGTGAAATATTCATCATTGCCAGCTACATTGTATTTTTAAATTTAACCTAAAAACGGTAATGATTCTTACAAAAACATGTAATGCATACCTAGTAAATAAAAAACAATTTTGAATCAAACACATACCTCTCTGTTCTGTTTAGTGTGTGGCGTGTTTATTATGTTTATTTTCATAACAATTAAATATAAAAACCCAATGAGCTGCTGGCAACATAAAACATTTTTTTCCCAGTAAAATAAACCATTTTGATATAATATTAAATAATACATAACAAAGAAAATTAAGTAAAAGTTCCATGTACCATGTGCATCACAAATGCGCACAACGTGATAAAGTGAATTTTATTACTTTCACATCAATCACATCCAGTGGAAGTATAGTAACAGCAAAAAAATTTAAAATAACTGTCATTGTTCAAATAGGCTTAAAATGTCATGAGACGTCGAGATTTTAAATTTGAGCAAAAAAAATTTCTGTTTGCCCGTAACTTTTTTGTGCGCATGTTTACTCTGGAACCGTTAAAGATATTGACTTGAAATTTGATACACGTATGTATTTTAACGAGAACTGGAACTAGATTATATTTTCATTTTATTCCGTTGAAGGGTAAATTGGGATAAAGGAGGGGTAAATAAGTAAATCAAGCATGTAAGAGTCCATAAAATTGGTATTTAGTATGTACAAGAAAAGGTAAGGGCTCAAAAAATTACTCCCATTACCACCCCCACCTCACTATTAAAGGGGGGTGGAAAAGCGTCAACATATTTTTTACTTCATTTGCCCCCTCTACCACCTCCTTCCACCACCCCCCACTACCGATGTGACATATCGTTTTATAGGTTTTTGGAGTAGGCGATTTCAAATATTATGTTATTAAAGTTTCATAAATAATTTTCACATAGTGGAGTGCAATTTTTTTCTTCTTTGTGAGAGACTTGGATAGAAAACGTGGATGTGGAATTTTAAGGTTTATAAACATGTTGCTAACTTGATACCAATGGTTCAAGGATAGATGAGGATATAGCAACGCGTCCTTGCGTGTGTATCTAGCTTCTACGATTTTCAATTAAAATACTATGCAACCTCTGTTCGGTGTTTCTATTATTTTCTTTATTCTTTAATAAGTGGGTTATCTCGAGTAGTATATAGATGCGCAGTGGATTTCCTCGAGTAATATGGATGCGCGGTGGCTTTCCTCGAGTACTATAGATGCGCAGTACGTTACTCCAAGTAATATGGATGCGCAGTAGATTTCCTCGAATAAAATGGATGCGCAATGGGTTACCTTGAGTAGTATGGATGCGCAGTGGGTATTCACGTGTAAAATAGATGCGCAGTAGGTTACCTCAAGTAGTATGGATGCGCATTGGGTTACCTCGAGTAACATGGATGCGCAGTGGGTTACCTCGAGTAGTTTGGATGCGAAGTTGGTTATCTCGGGTGGTATGGATGCGTAGTAGGTTTCCTCGAGTATAATGGATGCGCAGTGGCTTTCCTTGAGTAGGTACTGTTGATGCGCACCTATACGGATACGCAGTGGGCTTCCTTGAGTAAAATGGATGCGCAGTGGGTTACCTCGAGCAGTATAGATGCGTTTCCTCAAAGAAAGTGCTTGAAGTAGATTACTTCCACCGTGTAGTCCACGGCACATTATGATTGTTTATATTTTTGTCATGCCATTTTCTACGTATTGCTCCCACTTCCAGTATAAGTGTAGTAATTTTGAAAACATTTATTTAAATAGGCTTAGAATGTTATGACATGTCGAGATTTTAAGTTGAAGCAAAAAATAATTTCTATCGCGTCGGTCTCTGACGTTTTGGGTGCACGATTACTCTGGAACCGTTTAAGATATTGACTTGAAAATTGGTACACATATGTATTTTAACGAGATCTGGAATTAGGTTATATTTTGATCTTATTCTGTTAAAGGGTTGAGTGGTAAATTGGGATAAATGGGGGTAAATAGGTAAATTAAGCAAGTAAGAGTCCATAAAATTTGGTATTTAGTTTATTATTATATAAAAGAAGTTAGTCTTAGAAAAATTTTTGGCATTAACTACCCCCATTATCACCCCCACGCGATTATTAAAGGGGGTGAAAAAAAAATTGTGATTTAGTGTGTACAGGAACCAAAGGCCTCAAAAAAATTTCCACTTCGCCCACCCGCGTATCACCTCCTACCACCACCCCAACCCCCACTATCGATGTGGCATATCGTTTTTTGGTTTTCATTTAGAAAATTTCATAAACAATTATTTCCACATGGTGGAGTGCAAATATAGTGTTTTCGTTTTGAGAGGCTTGGATAGGAAATCTGGATGTGGAAGTAGTGATTCCTTGGGCTGCGGTTTTCATTTTAAAATGTTAAAACTGCTGCCCAAGGAATCACTACTTCCACATCCTGATGTTCTATCCAAGTCGCTCAAAACGAAAAATATTTTGATACTATATTTGCACTCTACTATGTGGGAATAATTGTTTATAGAACTTTAATTATATAATATTTGAAATCGCCTACCCCAAAAACTCATAAAGCGATATACCACATCGGTAGTGGGAGTGGGGGTGGATGAAGTAAAAAAAAATGTTTGAAGCCTTTGGTTCTTGTACACACACCAACTCACAATTTTATTACCCCCCCCCCCCCCCCCCCGTTAATAATGAGAGTGATAATGGTTAAATTTTTTGAGACCTTGACCTCTTGTATTTACTAAATGCCAATTTTTGTCGTTGTTGTACTTCAACTGGATGTGGAAGTAAAAGGCATATTGACATTTTATGATGAAACTGTTATTTTTAAGATATCACAAAATTATCCATTTTGCACCTTTCTTAACCGTCTTCACCCTAGTAAATTTTGAATATGTTTTAGATGACATTTTCCATTACTACTGCCGCAAAAATATTACATGTTGCAATATTTTTCGGGTTTACACCATTCCCTTCTTTAATTCTGCTGAACTGTAATAATCAATTTGTACAATAGTATATTATATTACTAGGAGTAGAACGCACTCTTTTTTTGTGTTGAGCCCAGGATTTGCAAACCAGCGGCGGCTGGTGAAATTTCAATATTTTTTTTCTCGTCTGTGGCGCATGGGACCCATACGAAATTTGGGAAATAACATCTAGAGAAGCACTTCTCTAATGACCCCTAAAAAATTTTGAAAAAGCAGTTTGCGAAAAAATTTTTGAAAATTTGCTAGCCTCCCCTGGGTCTAGGGACCCCTGTTTACTTTTATTTTTTTTTGTCATATGCATTTGACTTTTCATAAAAATGCATCGACAGATTTTAGAGTTTGTGAAAATATTTTCATTACTAACTGAAATACAATGAACTGAAATTTTGTAATTTACAATTTAACAAATTACAATATTTCAATTCGTTGTATCTCAGTTAGTAATGAAAATATTTTCACAAACTCCAAAATCTGTCGATGCATTTTTATGAAAAGTCAAATGCATATGACAAAAAAAAATAAAAGTAAACAGGGGTCCCTAGACCCAGGGGAGGCTAGCGAATTTTCAAAAATTTTTTCGCAAACTGCTTTTTCAAAATTTTTTAGGGGTCATTAGAGAAGTGCTTCTCTAGATGTTATTTCCCAAGTTTCGTATGGATCCCATGCGCCACAGACGAGAAAAAAAATATTGAAATTTCACCAGCCGCCACTGTTGCAAACTGGGCGAAACACAAAAAAAGGCGTTCTACTCTGTGTAATATATACTATTTTTTCTTCAAGCGTATTAAAATGCAAAAATTAATTTATTTATCATAAATGTACAAATATTCAAACTACAGTCTGCTACTGCAGTGATGGGTTCATTAAAAGTTATTTATTTCTTTATAGGCTTTTCTCTGTAATTGCTTTTTTTAATAATTAAAACGAAAAAGCGATTTTATTGGGAAAAAGAGTAATAATTAGTAAACATAATAAAAAAACCGCTGCCCAAGGAATCACTACTTCCACATCCAGATTCTCTATCCAAGTCACTCACAACGAAAAAACTTTGTATGTGAAAATAATTGTTTATGGAACTTTAATAATATAATATTTGAAATCCTCTACCCCAAAAACCCATAAAACGATACCCCACATCGGTAGTGGGGTGGGGGGTGGTGATAGGGGGGTGATAGTGGGGGGTGGATGAAGTAAAAAAATATTTTGAGGTTTCTGGTTCCTGTACAAACACTAAATCACAATTTTTTTTCATCCCCTTTAATCAGGGGGTTAGGGTGGTAATGGGGGTGGCTAATGCCAAACATTTTTTTGAGACCTTAGCTTCTCTTGTATATACTAAATACCAATTTTATGGACTCTTACCTGCTTGATTGACCTATTTACCCCAAATTTACTCCAATTTACCCCCAACCCTTCGACGGAACTAGATGAAAATATAATCTAGTTCCAGATCTCGTTAAAGTACATACGTGTACCAAATTTCAAGTCAATATCTCAAATGGTTCCAGAGTAAACGTGCGCACAATAAAAAGTTACAGACCGACAGACAGAAATTTTTTTTTCGCTCAAACTTAAAATTTCGACGTTTCACAACATTCTAAGCCTATTTGAACAATAAAAATTTTTAAAATTTTTTTTGTCGTTACTATACTTCCACTGGATGTGGAAGTAATTAACTTAATTTGAATATCTGCGGAAAGACTGGTTAATTTTTTTTTTTTTATTACAAGTAGGTATTACTTTTTCGAGAGCATAGTTTTCGAGGCGATAAAGTATCGCACAAATGGTACACTTCTGAAATCGCTTGCATTTTTCTTCTGGTACTAGCAAAAAAAATATTTTAGTGCGATTTCATTGAGTTCGATGGTAACAGTATTTGTGAATATTTCAAGACCTCCCAATTTGCTTACACGATTATAAAAAAGTATATTGAAATTTCGAAGAAGGTATTTTTTGACTTAACAGCAAGAACGGTAATGCACTTTTTATAAAGCATCGAATTTTGTACAAAAAAGTCGCTGAGAGCATATTTTTATCTATTATAGCTCACATGCCAAAGGCGCCCGCGCACAAACCTCAAAGTAACTGTTTTTCGCGCTGTTCTCCAAGCAGCCCGTTAAAGCAGTTAAATATTATTTGTCCAATGAGAATTTGTGGTCGATTTTTTTATTTATGAATGTTTCGTGTTCGCGAAATAGAAATTTAAATAATGCGCCACTTTATTTGAGCGACAGTGTTTGTATCGACCAATGGAATGCCTTGCCGCCAAAACCAGCGACCTTCAGAGAGATTTTGTCAATCTCTACTCAGTTTGCATTGAGAACTCTTAGTGTGTAGTCATGCAGTCAATGTACTGCTAATTCGGCAAGTTTATGCCAATCAATCCATATTTAGTCCCCTATAACTAAATCCTATGGTGTGGGAGACATATCCAACCAACTAGCGAGAACACAGCTCTAGAGCTTCTCGATCTGTGGACAATTTGCCGGCGACAGAGAAGCCTCGGAGTCCGCCTCACTTTCATGTAAAAGTAAGGGATTACAAGGTAGGTCACACATGCTTTCCTGTTTAGCTCAAAAATAGGTGGTCCTTCGTATTGTTAAAATTGTTATACTTTAGAAATTGAGAAGATAATTCAATGAATTTCTGATCGCTCTGCACGATGGCGTCCTTCATTTTTCTTAAATATGCGTTTTTTAATGCAAAAAACATTAAAAAAATCGTACATTTGAACTTTTCCACCTTGTAGGAAGTAATTTTCTTTCTTAAAAAAATGTATCTATTATTGACATATCATTTTGTTTTTATTTATCACATATAAACAATTAATATTAGGACCAAAAAGTGTAATTTTTCATTTTCATCGATTTTTATATAACTGGAACTTGCCGCATATTTTTATTAATTAGTGTTTTTTTCTGTACAATTGTACATACATTTCAATAACACAAAGAATATTTAACTATTTTTTTATTTTATTTCAACATTTTTTTAATACTTGTAACTCCATTATTAATATTATGCATCGTATAAAAAACAGTTTTAAACAGAAGTTACTCATTATGTTTTGTGTAATTTAAATTTGACTATTAGCATCGCCGTTTTTTAAATTTTTTGTTTGTTAATCAAGTCGGCGCACGCCAGTGCCACTTGCAGAGTAGTGTAAAAAACAGTCATTTTTATGCTTACACGTGAGCACCTGTAGCTCGAAAACTATAGTAGATAAGAATATGCCCTCGCGGACTTGTTTGTAGAAAATTCCATGTTGTACAAAAAAAAGTGCGGTGCATTTTCGTATTTATTACCGTTCTCGCTACGCAAGCCCTGAAAGATCAAAAACACCATCCTCGACATTTGCATATTCTTTTTTCTAATTATTTTAAAAAATTGGGAGGTCTTAAACGTACTCATAAATACTATTCCATGAAGCTGAACCGAATAGCAAAATAAAATATTTTTAATTTATCACATTTTTATAAATTTCAGAAATTCAAAATTGAACAAAAATCTCAAAAAAAACATTTTTTGAACCCCAAATGGGTCTCGAGGACAAGGAACAATTGCAATTTCGAACAAAACACGATTGTTACAGCGCACAACGTGGCGACTTAAAAGATGAAATGCGACAATAATTGATAGTTAAAGGTTTCTCTTGTTTTTGAATTTTAAGTGAAACTAGTGAAAGAATTATTTATCTGAGATTTTTGTTTGTAAGTTTTTATTAATAAATTTGTCCTAACAGTAGTAACTTGTAAATGTTTTTTATCAGGGCGGCAAGCAACTGTTTGCTACAGGTGCCAAATGCCCTGACGCCGGCACTGATTGCGCCGGTCTACAACCTGCGTGGAGAATTATAACTTAATAAATATATTATGTACCCTCGTTCGCTAGATATCAACGTCCAGTATTTCTATTCGCGGTTCGCGCAAAATAACACCGCGCGGTGGCACCACAAGTCAACGAACAATATGTGGATAGAGACGTGTGGGGGAAGCGTGATGAGCGAGATGAACATATAGGAACGGTTTTGGCCGTATAGTTGCGTATCTTATAGACTCTTCAATCAACGCTTATTGGAAATTTTAGAAGAATTATTTATAAAGTTATCATTTGCTTTGATCATACCTTCCTGTATTGCCTGCGTATATTTAGCTCTAAAATCTTTACATGTAAGTCTTTGTATAGTGTTGCCCCGAGACTCGTCTCGTCGAGAAATTGGTTTTTCTCATCTCGTCTCGACATTGTCGAGATGAGATCTTTCAGCCATCTCGTCTCGACATATTCTCGTCTACTCAAAATCTCGTCTCAAGGTCGAGATCCCATCTCATCTCGAGATCCCGTCCCGTCTCGACAAATGTGAAATTTCCTATTTTTTCCTTTTTTTTCACAAGTGAAATCTCTATTTATTTAATTAAAGTTAAATTTCAATTTATATGGATATTTGACTTTTGTTTAGTTTTTAAACGTACCTCTAACTAAAAGAACTATTTGAAATATTGTGAATTTTAATACCGTATACTCTAAGAAGATATAAGATTTAATAATTTAAATTAATCAAGTTCGTATTATACTGAAAATATATACGTTATTGCTAGTTTTTATAGTAAGTAAATATATATGATTAATTACAAAAATTTCGAACAACCATTTCTAAGAAATACGGAAGTCGACAACATTACACTTGCCACAATTTATATTCATTTCCAAGACCAGTAAAAGATGGCAGGGCATAATACGATACACACGTGATCGACGAGTCTGTATTATTAATTTTCCTGTTATTATTTTATATGTGCAATTCCCCGTTTTATATTGTATTAAAACGTGCAGTTCTAAAAACGCCAGCCGAAAGGTTGCTTTCAGAAGCGGGACTTATCAGAAAACATAGAAATCGCCTTGATAACGAATCTGCAAGGGTTTTATTCTGTATGAATTCATGGGTGTCTTCGCTGATAAAAGATACAATTCGTATCAATATGTAAAAAACACGCAAATGCAAAATAATAACTATAATTAGGTAGTAGGTGGTAGGTGTATTAAGTCTATTATTATAATTTTTTTTCTTAAAATATTTACAATATGCCCAAAAATAATAAAAGGCATCAAATAAATTTTATGAAATAAATCTTGAGTTGAATATAGGCAGGGATCCTTTTGTTTACTTTAATGTTTGTAATAGTTCAATGGTTGCTTTTTTAAGAAATAAAAAATGAAATTTTTCTGATATGTGTATTATTTTTGTAAATATTTATATTCTCAATTTAATTCAAGTTTATATTATTCATTCGAAGGTCAAATGTAGAACAATTTTACAATAAAAAAAAGTCGAGAAATTCTCGATCTCGTCTCGTCTCGACGAGATCTCGACTTTAAAAATTTCATCTCCTCTCGATTTTTCGAGACGAGAAAAAAATTTGGCCGAGAAATGTCTCGTCTCGGCGGCATCACTAGCTGAATATAAATATTAATTAACACAAATTAAGTTTTTATATTTGTGTTTTCTTTTCACAGACATGACTCTACTTCCGGTTGTTGTAAGGAAACTGGAAGAACGACTTCAAGTTTCAAGGCAGGAAAATTTTAGAGTTGTGAGACAACACATCAATGGTTTGGTCCTGGACTCAATAACATCAAAACTACAGATACTGGAACACATGTTGAAAATGTGCTTTACGGATACAGAAACGTTTATGTCCTCAGATATAGAGGCTCAAATAAATTTTATTTTAAATTGTCTGGTGAGGGACGAAGATCAGATCACAGTGCAAGAAGTAGAAGACATAGAATGTGAGCTCGATAGATTAAAACGTATTATAGAAATATTTCAAATCAAAAGGTACGTTCAGCCAAGAAGGGTATCGAATAATACTTTACTTGGTTTATTCCGTTCGAATTCGAGTCGAACAAATCATGACGACGTTCAGATAATTGAGCAACAAGTTATTAATTTAAAAAAATACACGAAGACTATCGATAACCATGTGCAAGATAGGTTAAAGAGGCTCAACACCAGAATTCCAATAAGTGAAACAGAGAGAACCGAAATTATTAAAGCATTAGGTCTACAAAAGGGACGTTGGTATAAATGTCCTAACGGTCATCCATATGTGATAACTGAATGTGGAGGTGCTATGCAACAATCCAATTGTCCAGAATGTGGGGAAAGAATTGGCGGATCAAATCACAGAGTGTTATCGACAAATCAATTTGCTCCTGAAATGGATGATGCCAGTGCCCCATTATGGCCACAGCGCCACTAATGCTATGAGTAATTATGATTTTATATACTAGTAGTCCATTCATTTTAAGGGTGAAAAGTTAGTTTTAGATAGGGAGCTATTTTCCAGCTTCTCATTGGTCAAAGATATAAAGCTTGTTTAACTTTGTGTGTGGTTTTTAAGTGCTGTTAGATTCCTCGGATTTTTATCCACAAACAAGGAATTAATTTGTTTTATTGTTTATATTGTTTTGTATAATATTTGTTCATTTCGAACAATATTTCGATTTTAGAAACAACTAATTTGTTTTGCTATTTGCAATTCATAATGTAATTTTGTGTTTTTTTGGCTGAACTATTTTATTATTAAAAGCACAATGGGTGCTATATTTTTCATTTCCTGATTCATTTCCAATTTTTGGTAGTTGACCTCCTGAAGATATTTTCTGCATTTCTTCCCATTGAAATGTTTTGTGAGTACCCATGGTCAAAGATATGTTTACCATTGCCCTATATGTGCCCAAACCATACCATACTCTATTAGTTAGGGAAAGTATGTATTTAAAATGAAAACCAGTCTCAGGAATACCTCATTGTTAAACTGAATGGACTATAGATAATTCTTATTTCATTTCATTTTAAATATGTTAATTTAGCTTAAAAACATTTGTTAAATAGTGTGGTGGGTTAGCGAAAAGATCGTGACCTTATATACCCTCAGTGCTATCAATTCGGGGGGGGGGGGGGGGTGATGTCCGATTTCAGTGTACGACACCATCTTTGTTTTCTTTGGACTGTACCTGTAAATTTTCGACTTTTATTTGGTTTTTACTAAATATCTCCCCCAACTTCTGGGTTTGTAGCAAAAAGTATTCAATTTAAACTAAATTTGCTACAATTTGATGTTCAGAGCCGCTTTTGTAACTTTCATATTTTGCGAGATACAAGCTTCCAAAGTGTTAGACTTTTTTCAGGTTATGACAAAAATCTATATTTTTGTCGATTTTGCTAAATATCTCCAATGCAATAAGTTTTACAGCAAACATTGTTTTATTAATGTTTAAGAAAAATAAATAAGCTACAATGTGAGTAAAGAAAGACATTGATACAATCACAATTTGCTGAGATAATGTATTTGACCATGGGACAAACGTTTCAATAAAAAAAATTACAGAATAGCTATTAAGAAAATAATCATAAAAACTATAAATGTTGTTGTTTACTGTTCACAATGGCCTTTGCAATGACAAAGAGCTGTGCAGGCAAGTTCAGCCTTGTTACAAACGCAATTCTTAGAGCACGGTTCAGCCTTACATCCGCACTTGATTAATTCCCTACAACTTTTGCTTGCTTCCGGTATAGACATCCAAATTGGTTGCCATGTCTCTTCGTTTTTTTTTCTATCCAAAGTTAGCCGGAGTAGGTGCATTTTGGAGTGATTTTAAACTGGTTAACCAGATGCTAGATTGATAGATGTAGCGATCAGTGTGTTGAATGAGGGCATCCTGTGTGGGCGGTAGACTTTGCATCATCTTGTTTCCTTGTGTGAAGAGATCCTCTCTGAGCTTGTTGATGCTGTCAAATTCTGTTGTGCCATCGTACAGGATACATGTGAATTGTTCTATAAGTTCAAATGCCTTTGTTTTAGCATCTATTGGCTGAAATGGATGTCTTGCAGAGAAGATAAATCCTTCAGTACCTGGAGGGTATGCTTTCCATGTCTTCCATTTTCCGCTTACAAAAAATTGTGATGTAGTGTTTGATCCCGTGAAAGCATGGAAAAAAGGCAATGCTTGCGACATATTTTCTCTGAGCTCTTGGCAGATGACGTTGATATATGATAATATTGAAAGTGTTTACCCTTACCAAATGCAATCAAAAATTGAATATTAGGTTTGTAAGTTTGTAGCTTGAAAGAGATGCCCACTAGTACCACAATAACATCTGTATCAACTGTACTTATGAGGATGTTGGTTGCACTCTTTTGTAATGCATCCAATATATGAAGACACATTTTGGTATCAGCTTCTTCGTGGTCAGTTTCGGACATCACTGCATTGCTATTTTTTGAAATAACAGATTTACCATAGGTGATGTAAATTTATTTACCTTCTTGTACGTCATAAGTTGCGGCTGCATCACTTAGTAGGGTAAACAGTTCTGTCTTATTCTCTGAATTCTTTAGGAATGTAACAAAGTTTTTGGGGAGTGTGGTTTCCCTTGTGACTTTTCTCCTTTTTCCCTTCCCTCTCTTCACAAGTGTAGTTTTCTTCAGACTGTCTGGCTTGTATATGTCCCATACAACATCGATTCTTAGGCAATCCTGAAGTTGTCCCTTGATCCACTGTAAGAAGACCATATCACTATATTCTAAAGCTGTAGCAAATTAAGTTTAGATAAAAATTGATTTGAATAGTGTTGCTGTAAACCCAACCGATTTTCGTAATAACCTGAAAAAAGTCCAAAACTTTTGAAGCTTGTATCTCGCAAAATATTGAAGTTACAAAAGCGGCTCTGGTCTCAAATTGTAGCAAATTTAGTTTAAATTAAATCCTTTTTGCTACAAACCCAGAAGTTGGAGAGATATTTAGTAAAAACCAAATAAAAGTCGAAAATTTACAGTTGCAGTCCAAAGAAAACAAAGATATTCGTATTTCAAGATGGCGGACACTGAATTGATAGTACTGAGGGTATATAAAAACTCTTGGAGCTTTAATCCAGCAGGTCACGATTCTGCCTAGTATTTGCTATAAGCCACCACAATATAAAGTTGTATCCAAGGCAATTATAAAATGTTAAGAGGATAAATCACAAAATGTAGGCAACTAATTATAATACACTTATTGGCACTATTTATTTGTAATAGAAAATTCTTAAATTTGTTATAATTGTGGTTAAAGGTAAACATAAGTAGAACAGTTTAAAATAAATGTAGTAGATGACATGTTTCTTAATTTCTATCAAGAACTTTCTGAAATGTACGATTCAAATTGAATAAATGAATTTTAAATTGCCCAACAAACATTTTTTTAATAACACTAACCATCCTATTTGATACAACCGCTGAGCTTACTTCTGTATGTCATTCATTTACCAGAGATTCACCCATTTGGATATTGTTGGTAATTGTCCAGTGATTAAAAAAAATTGGGTCATGGTCTGTGCGAGTGGCCATTTTGGAGAATCGACGCCATCATGTGAGGTGTCATTTTACATGTTTTTCAGGGTGCTGAATACGTTCCCGATAGTATAAATACTGAAAAGTGGTTAATAATCATTATTTAGTAAGGAAAATACGAATCAATATCTTTTATTTCTATACTAAACAGATTTACATTGTTTTATAAAACACGAAGTAACAAAATGAATAAGTCAATGACATCACTAGTTTAAGTATATGATATGACTAATATATAACAAAAAAACATTGTATGACTCCTTATATCTATAATTTTAAACAGTAGACGTAATAATTTACGTTGCAATATTAAAAAACTTATTACGACGATCAGTAATGGCTACACTTCTCCAATGACAGTAAATGCAACAAGATATTTCATTTGAAAAACATAAACATGAATCTCTTGCACACTTTAGATAAGAGCAACTAGGCACGAGTTCTTTGCTGGGAGGAAACAGTGAAGTTGTAAGTGAGGGCTGTAGACAATCACCTACACCTTCTTAACCAAACTGTATACCGTGTGTGTAGTCGCGGGCTAGGCATGCGGAGTAGAATTACAACATCGCGGGTGCCAGCTGGCTGAAATGAAATAACAGAGCTGGGATGTCCACCGACGGACGAATTTACGGCTGCCGGTGTTGTCAGATCTCTCGCGCTACGTGAATGTACATGCCTAATGTGAAATTACACGCTCGGTAGAATCAAGTTGTGTGATGTCATCATTTAAACATGTTATATATAAATGTGTGTTGTGTGGGCCCTTAAAATGTGTGATCTAATTGATGCACTGGTTGGTGGAAGGTCTTGTACGGAAATATTTTTCTCATGTGTGTAAATAAACATTCGTAATTCGTCAATTTTTTTTTACAAACTGATCCCTTTTTCAAAACTTGCACGAGATATTTTTCTGCCAATTGTATCGACTGCTCCATTACTTCACTCGCAGGAATTCCGAAGTTTGTGAGAAATGCTTGGGGTGTACTTGCAATTTCAGCATGTTTTGAAGCTATTTTGCTAGTGCAGTCTGACTCAGTTAGGAAGTGTAAAGCAGGAAGTACATGGCATATTGCAATTCGTTCAGCCATTATATGAACGGGAACTTGGCGCGTCGTAGTTTCAGCACCTAGACGAATCCACAATTCCTTCAATCTAACATCACGCTAGCCCATGGAGGGTGCCTCATGAGCTATACCTGATGATGAATATTTTTTCTCTTTTTTTTATGAAACGTAGTGGCACTTTTGACAAGAAAATCTCATGCAGGAGTCATTTCTATGTAAAAAAAGGTACACTTGATAGAACTTGATAATTCCAACTGTTTTCGAGAAAACTGCCGCATAAATCTCAAAAATTCTTTGAAAACAAACCCAATTTGAAAAGGAAAAATTATATTTATTGAAAAGTGTGCTTTGGTGACGTCTTAGTTCTGTCATTTACTTATAATTTCATTAGTTTGACATTTTGACAGAACTAAGAAGTCACTAAAGCACACTTTTCAATAAATACAATTTTTCCTTTTCAAATTGGGTTTGTTTTCAAAGAATTTTTGAGATCTATGCGGCAGTTTTCTCGAAAACGGTTCGAATTATCAAGTCCTTTCAAGTGTACCTTTTTTTACGTAGAAAGGACTCCTGCATGAGATTTCTAGTCAAAAGTGCCACTACGTTTCGTAAAAAGAAAGGGAAAAAATATTCATGAATATACTTCTGATGAGATGAAGTTTTGTAAAAATTGAAAATGTCTGAAGCCCTTCGAACATACAGAAGTATCACATACGCCTTTAATGAAAAAGTGATAACCGCCTGCAATTTTATGCACGATTCGTCGTCAAAATCGTCTTGATATTTTTTTAGGTACCTACATGTACGATAAGGTATATGCGTCCATATTCATATTAGTATCCAATAATGTCTATTAAAGGTAGTTGTGCAGCCAAGTTGTTTATCATATGTAATTCCAAAAATATACAGCTCAGAGGCTGTAATCTGGTTTTTCCACCAGCTAAATGGCTACAGTTATAAGGTTTTAGCAACATTTTCAAAGCAAGAAAATGTTCCACTTTGACTGTTACAGCCAGGAGCGGTTTTAACATACTTGACGCCCCCGGCACTATTTTAAGATGCCGCCCCTACTCTTAAAAAATATATATATATCTACTACCCAAAAAATGTTTGCTGCAACTTCTACGTGTACAATGTGAAATGACGATTTGCACGAAAGAAAGTTTGGTAAAAAGTGTCTAGATTAGTATCACTGTAATTCACTGCATATGTTGACCAACTCGTCTAATTTCCAAACTTTGCAACAATTAAATACCTATAATATAATAATCATAACATTGTTTTCATTATCTTTAATGTTAAACGTACTTCCATTGAATATAAATCATATTTATTAGGTTGTTTCATAGTCTACAATATTTAAAAAATGTCAAAATGTCGAACACTGTTTCCAACTCTCAGTTTAGAAGAGTTGGCAGCAGTGATTGACAAATTGCATAATTCGACATTTTTTAAATATTGTAGACTACTAAACAACCTAATAAAGATGATTTAGAACGGGAAGGTCTACGAACCCAGTCATTTTTGACCTATTATACACAATTTATGAGGCTCTTAACAATAAAACACATGTAATTGCCCTTTTTTATGACTTAAGTCGCGCTTTTGATACTGTTGAACACCAGTTGTTGCTGCATAGATTATATGGCATCGGAGTACGTGGAGTTGCATATGACGGGGTTGCTTCATATTTGCATAACAGTAGTGTGATTGTAAATGTTGAGGGGGCTCAGTCAGATGCAAGAAACAGTGAACTGGGTGTGCCACAGGGATCTATTTTAGGTCCCTTATTTTTTATAATATTCATTAATGCTTTAACAGATAGTTGCACTACTTCCGATAAAACTATACTTTATGCAGATGATACAAATCTTCTTCTGCATCAGAAAAATCTTGATACTATCGTTCAAAACTGTAACACTGCATCACGAGAAATTGTAAACTGGTGTTCTGACAATGGGATAATGTTGAACACGAAAAAAACTATGTACATGAAATTTTTAACGAAAAATATTACTTCGGATAACAATGTGTTGATTAAACTTTGCGGTAAATCCATACAAGCTGTTCAGGAAATAAAATTTCTTGGCATAAATATCGATCATAAACTTACTTGGGAGGCACATATAAATAATATCAGCTCAAAACTTAGTAATATATCTTACATAATTAGAACACTTAGAGATACAGTATCAAGTAATATTTTGAAAATGTTATATTATGGACTTGTGCAATCAACCCTCCAGTATGGTCTGCTTTTTTGGGGTTCATCAAGCCACCTAGAGAAAGCATTTATAATTAAAAAAAAGATAATAAGGTGTATGGTTGGAGCTCATCCTTTCTCTAGCTGTAAACCATATTTTAAAAATCTAGAAATTCTTACATTACCATGCTTATATATTTCTCAACTAGTTATGTATATTAGATCTATTCTAATAAACAGCATTTCTTAAAGATCAACGATATGCATTCTCACTGTACATGCAATAATGAGTTAATACATCACCCATTCTCTAGGCTAAAATATAGGTCAAAATTTTCCTACATACATCGGCGTAAAATGCTATAATAAAATTAATTTTTCTGAAACAAATGACAGTATCAGTGCTTGTAAACACAAACTAAATAAATTTCTCATAGCAAACTCATTTTATTCTGTGGATGAATTTTTGAATCATTAAATACTTGTAACTTTGCTGTATATAGATTACTATTTATTACTACTTATTTATATGTACCTTTTAATTTTACTTTTGGATGTTTTTAAATGTGTGTTTTGATCATTATCTTTATAATTATTGTGTTATATTCTTTTTTGACTAGTCAGATAAGTTAATAATGTTTTTTTTGTTAGCTTTTATGATGAATAAATTATTATTATTACTATTATTATTATTATTATACTCTTCGCAAAAACGAAGAGTATATTGTATTTGATCGGCACATTTCTAAAATCGTAAATATCGCTCGTAGAGAAAAAATTTTCATATCATTGTGTTAGTGAACGAATTCTGAACAACTTTAAAAATGTCGGTCTGTCCGTCCGTCCTTCACGTTTCTTGTAAGCACGATAACTTAAGAAAGAAAAGTCCGATTGTATTGAAATTTAAAAAATAAGTTAGTGTTAGCTAGAGGAAGAACCCTACTGTTTTTGAAGAAAATCGATCAGTAAATAAAAAAGTTATTAATTATTTAATTTAAAAAAAAATTTTTTTTGTTAATTTTTGTGGCTTGTACTAAAATGGAAATCGCGAGATATTATTTCCATATAACAATTTTTTTTTGTGTATGAACTTTACTAATATTTCTTAGAAGTGAAATATGTATGAATGTCGAAAGATATATATCACAGACAATCAATTTTCCTAGCAACAGGTGGTGGCGCAGCGGCTAAAGCTTTTCGTTGCAGTCCAAGGGTCCCGTGTTCGAATTCCACAGGAAATTTAGGATATCCAAAAACTAACATTATTTACAAGAAAACTGCGAAGAGTATCCTATAAAATGTGTAACAATTATATATAAAAAGCTCAGTAAATTGGCCAAGAGTACGTTTTTAGCTTATTATTTATATTCAATTGAAGTAGGTTTAACATTAAAGATAATGAAAACAATGTTATGATTATTATATTATAGGTATTTAATTGTTGCAATGTTTGGAAATTAGACGAGTTGGTCAACATGTGCAGTGAATTACAGTGATACCAATCTAGACACTTTTTACCAAACTTTCTTTCGTGCAAATCGTCACTTGACGATTTGCACGAAATAAAGTTTGGTAAAAAGTGTCTAGATTGGTATCCATGTTGACCAACTCATCTAATTTCCAAACTTTGCAACAATTAAATACCCAGGGGCGGCCCGAGCGGTGCGGCCGCACCGGGCGCCTTCTTAGGGGGGCGCCGAAAATGCAATGATAGTTCGTCTGCGTAAAAAATAAAACCCAAGCACCTTAATATCACTTAACCTTACAACTTCCATTTCCGTGAAAAGATCTATATTCATTTGTTTCAGTTTTTAATTAATTTACGATATAAATTTGACGCATGCCTGTTTTTTTTTGGGATTTCTCCCCTTTCTTTATTCGAACTAAAAAAAAATGTTTTTTCGGATTTCTCCCCCCCCCCGCTGTTTTCGGACTAAAAAAATTTTTTTTTGGATGTTAGAAATATATTTTATCTTCGGTCTCTATGTACAGCCTAATCACGAATAAGCGATTGCATATTTGGGGGGGGGGGCGCCATAATGAGATCTCGCACCACCTGAAAAATTTGCAAGGACCGCCCCTGTAAATACCATGGAGGTAGAATATAAATAAGGAGTAGCCATAAAGCTTATATCCTACAGTGAGAAACGGCCGCAGAAGGCGTGGCTTGTGATCAGTCTGTCATGAACGGCTCGCCAGGTTCTGATTTAAAAAAGTTTACAGCATTTGAGGAGATACATGTTAGTTGACTTTACACATTGACACTACCATATATCAAGCCAGTAGAGTAATGAATGAGATGACGGTTTCACATTTCAAGCAAATATAATTTAATATAATCTAAAATACAATCTAAAATAAATAGAAGATAGTTTCAACATATCTTTTGAGTACAGACCTGTTTTAACCTATGAAAAGTGATTCCAAAACATTTCTTCTTATCGATACTACTTTGATTTGTACAGCTATTTGGCGGACATGAAATCATATGCTATGGAGAAAAACACTGTTTTCTATCAAAAACATTTATTTTATAATAATATTAAACCAAGATGCATGTCGCGTTTTGTTGACGTTTCGATCATACTAAAATGAGGAATGTGCTGCCACATTCTGCTTCTTATGGCAACTCCTTACTTATTTAACCTCCTTGTTAAATACCTATAATATAATAATCATAACATTGTTTTCATTATCTTTAATGTTAAACCTACTTCTATTGAATATAAATCATCTTTGTTAGGTTGTTTCGTAGTCTACAATATTTAAAAAATGTCGAATTATGCATTTTGTCAATCACTGCTGCCAACTCTTCTAAACTGAGAGTTGGAAACAGTGTTTGACAAATTGACGATTTGCACGAAAGAAAGTTTGGTAAAAAGTGTCTAGATTGGTATCACTGTAATTCACAGTACATGTTGACCAACTCGTCTAATTTCCAAACTTTGCAACAATTAAATACCTGTAATATAACAATCATAACATTGTTTTCATTATCTTTAATGTTAAACCTACTTCCATTGAATATAAATAATATTTGTTAGGTTGTTTCGTAGTCTACAATATTTAAAAAATGTCGAATTATGCAATTTGTCAAACACTGTTTCCAACTCTCAGTTTAGAAGAGTTGGCAGCAGTGATTGACAAAATGCATAATTCGACATTTTTTAAATATTGTAGACTACGAAACAACCTAATAAAGATGATTTATGTTCAATGGAAGTAAGTTTAACATTAAAGATAATGAAAACAATGTTATGATTATTATATTATAGGTAGTTAATTGTTGCAAAGTTTGGAAATTAGACGAGTTGGTCAACATGTGCGGTGTATTACAGTGATGCCAATCTAGACACTTTTTACCAAACTTTCTTTCGTGCAAATCGTCAATTGCATAATTCGACATTTTTTAAATATTGTAGACTACGAAACAACCTAAGAAATATGATTTATATTCAATGGAAGTATGTATAACATTAAAGATAATGAAAACAATGTTATGATTATTATATTATAGGTATTTAATTGTTGCAAAGTTTGGAAATTAGACGAGTTGGTCAACATGTGCAGTGAATTACAGTGATACCAATATAGACACTTTTTACCAAACTTTCTTTCGTGCAAATCGTCAATTGACGATTCAAAAAAAAAAGTGATAAAAAATTATCTTATCTACACTGGATTCTGATTCAATTCACAGAAAAATCTGATAAAAATGATCTATACAAAATATTGAATTATGAAAAATATGTATTATAAAAATTAACACCCAGTGTAACAAAGCATCTCGGAATAGTAGGTTCACATATGATAAAAAAATCTTATTTTTACCTAGTAATTCATTTTGCAAATCTCCTTCATAGTCGGTCTCCATAAAATGGACTTGTATCTGGTTTAAATTTATCCTGCCTTTTGCACCTGTTTATCCAAAATAGCGAAAACAGTAGTATGTCAATGTTTCTCCACACAATTTCACTAATCAAGAATGTTTTTATAACTTAAAGAAACGTATAAAACACACGAAGATGTACATATGAGATTTATAAAGAAAAACCAGTAAATAAGTAGACAAAACTTAATCATTGCACCACTAAACATAGAGTGACAATACCGTCAGAAACGTAAACAACAGATTTAGGTTTCTCCGTGAAGTCACAGCTTTGCTGACAAGTGGCGAACGTTGCATAGGTATGTGATGTTGCAGCATAGGGAACTGGCTATCCTCCCTCTGTTCACGGTTCTTGGGCTATGCTTCACCCATTTTGATAAAGCCTTCTGTAATGTCAGGGTGAAATATGTTAATAGTCCTAATATATTACAACCTGTTCCTAATCGCTCTAATAAATTGTCACTTCTCTTCTGCACCCCAGGTTCCCTAGCTGCCACTGACCTAGATATCAAAAATACACCGCGAGAGTCGAAATATATTTCACCCTTGACGACCTTATAAATAGGTATGTACCTAGTTTTGGATAAATCAATAAATTCCTTCCGTATATAGTATGGCAAAATATATTACTTGAAATAAATAACAATGTTAAACATTGCAAACTATATAATAGTAGGTATTTACTTATTTGATATAATTTCCCCTAGTATTAATTTTGCAATACCTCTATATTTTAAAAAAGTAGGGAATTTAGCAACTAAATAAAGTGTATAAAAAAACGAAAAACAGATTCTTACGTAAAGTTTTCTGCCACAGAAAAGCAAATTTTTTGGTCAAAGCTCGGAAAAACACGAAAATAAATATTTTTTTGTTTCTCATTCAGTATCTCGTGCACTGTTAGAGATCCTGTTCTCAAATTTTATGAATTTGTTGCAGAGCTGATTAATTCCTGGTGAAAAAGTAATTAGCAATTACAATTCCTTTTTTTTTCGTGTAATTGTAATTGTAATTAAGTACTTTTTTTTATTAAAGTAATTTGGAATTGTAATTGCAGGAAAATTGTTAAAGGAATTGTAATTTGTAATTATATTATTTGAACTATCTAATTACAAATTACTTCTATAAGTACAATTACTTTTTCCAATTACAATTACTTTCTCCAATTACAATTACTTTCTCCAATTACAATTACTTTTTCCAATTACAATTACTTTAAGAACATGCGTATGTGGTTTAACAAACAAGAATACATTAAAGCAGAATTTTACAGTAACATAGTTTAAAATGAATCTGAAGCATATTGTGGCGAAATAGACGATGAAGAGCACACAGTCTTCCACTGCAACAGATGGGTGGAGGAGAGACGAGGCATAAATCGTCTAGGGCCGGATGAGCTAGTGGAATTCATGCTGCAATCTGAAGACAATTGGGCAAAGGCCGAAACAGCTATTACACGGATCGTCGGGCATAAAGGAGAAGATGAGAGGAATCTCGACCTATACCCTTTGCACAACTAGAGGGAATACAGGGAACAAAGACACGGAAAAAAAAACAACATCTATACATTGAATAACGATTGACCTGTATCCTGAAGAGAAGCGAGAGCGGTTCCAGGATACATCATACCAGAAGAGGGGTGGTTTTAGTGGGTATGCCTAGAGGTGAGTCCCACACTACCGTTCAGGTGTCCATAAAGGATTTCCATCCCGAAAAAAAAAAAAAAAAGTTTAAAATGAATTTGAAAAGTTCAAAAAAAGTTACTGACTAAAAACGAGTTTTGGCCGTGGTCCGCTGCACATTTATATTTTTTTATTAAGTACACAAGCTTTTGTATTTTTGTTCAATAAACTTTTAAAAACTAAATGTGTTTACTGTTTATTATTATCATTCTTATTATTATTAGGCATTATTATTATAGTGGAGTCGAGTTAGTGAATAAAATAGCGAGGTTGGGAAATTTTTTGAGATGGATGCAGACTGATTTTTCGAGGAATTATATTAGGCATTTTTTTTTTGAAAAACTAATGCAATATTATTGATCAGCATGCTGTAGAACCGCTATATCCAGAATTTAACAACATTTTGATTTTTGGTTTTTGAATTACGGCCCACTTAAAATTACCTATTTTAAACATTAAATAATCAATAACTTTTTTTCGAAAAAAAGTCATTCTTTATTTTCTCTTTAAATTCGTTTTTTCTACCGAATTTGAAAGTATCGATGATATGATACTTTCAAATTCGGTAATCCTTAATGCCCGAATAATTTACAGGTTTGATGACCCAAAATTTTTCAATGAAAATTCTTGGCCTTCGAAATTTGAAAGTTTCGATGATATGGGATAGTAAAAAAATGAATTTAAAGAGAAAATGAAGAATGACTTTTTTTCGAAAAATATTTCGTTACCAATTTATTGATTATTTAATGTTTAAAATAGGTAATTTTAAGTGGGCCGTAATTCCAAAAACCAAAATGTTGTTAAATTCTGGATATAGCGGTTCTACAGCATGATGATTAATAATATTGCATTAGTTTTTCAACAAAAAATGCCTATAATAATTTCTCGAAAAATCGAGCCTTTTTCTCATAATAAAAATGCACGCCAGTGACTGAAATAAGTTTTGCTTTACTTAAAAAAGGTTTAATAAAGGTCTTTGATAGTCAAAAGTGCCACTACGTTTCGTAATAAAAAAAGAGAAAAAATATTCATCATCAGGTATAGCTCACGAGGCGCTCTCCATGGGCTAGAGTGATGTAATACATAAATTATTGTTTCTTAGCTTAAAAAATGTTTCCTTACCAAATTGGGAGAAGATCGGTCAAGAGATAGTTGAAATATTGCAAAAAAAGAAAAAAAATTACAAATTTGACACCCTGTATCTGTTTCCACAGCAACAATTTACTAAAGCATGTTTGGTTATATCCTCATATTTTGGTCCAAAGAATCTACCCCAGGCCTGCAGCTAGGGGTGGGCCAGGACGGGCGCGTAGCCCGTCCTGGAATAATTTTCGCCCGACCTACGGCGACCGCAAAAAATAATGAGGTAGCTATTTTTACGGGGTTATCTGAGAATGGAAAAAACGATAAAAAAATTTTTGGCCCACGGCCCCTCCCTGAAAAATTGTTTGCCCGCCCTTAAAGCATTTTCTAGCTACAGGCCTGATCTACCCTTGAACTATGGCCTATTATGTATTGAAAAAAATAAAAAAAAAAATCAAAATCATTAAAGTAGGCGTATGTTCTTGAAATTTTGCATAGGACTATAACTTTTTAATCTGAATAACTTTCCTTAATGACATTTTCCTGTATATTTTACAGAAAAGGTACTTTACCTAACATGAAATTAGTTTTTGCTTAACTGTCATGGCCTACATGATTTTAAAAAAACAAAAGTACACCCAAAATTACTTTTTAGATAAGCAGGGGTGAACCTCCAAATATGAAAAAAAAATTCGAAAATTTTTTGTCCATTTCACCTATAGCGAACTCAATCGGGGGACACACTGTATATATATTAATATCATAAGGGGGGATGGTCAGATATCTTCCCCAAATTTAAACCTTTAATATTGAGAATAAAAGGATACCATTTGATTTTCTTAACCAGTTGTTTAAGTGATCAAAAAAAAATTAAAACAACAAATTTGACCCTTAAAATGTCCTTTTTGGAAATTAAAATTTTAGGGTTTTATTATACTCGTCATGACAAACAATTTCTGCAGGGTCTGCATCCATCTTAAAAATTTTCCCAATCCTTTCCTAAACCGACTCCACTATTAAGCTGACTTTTCTATATGTTTATTTAATTTTTCCTGATTACTCTTAAGGTCAAACATTCTAATAACGATACTAATAAATATATTGAAACGTAATATTACACATCACTTTTAATTAAAATTTTTAACTTACCTTTTTGTCTGTTTGGTCATTATAATTTAATTTATCATAAACGTAATTAGAAAAGTAATTGCTAATTCCTTTTTTAAAGACATGTACTTTGTAATTGTAATTAATTCCTATTTTAAAAAAGTAATTTGTAATTGTGATTAGTTCCTTTTTTAAGAAAGTAATTTGCAATTGTAATTATTTTTAAATTACAAGTAATTACCCAGCTCTGATTTGTTGTTCCTTTGGTATTCTTGTTTGCTGTATGAAGCAAAATTACTTTGTCATTTTTTTTATATTAAAAAGTATAGATATATGTACAAAAACCGCTGCCCAAGTAATCACTACTTCCACATCCAGATTTTCTATCCAAGTCACTCACAACGAAAAAAATTTGTATGTGAAATTTTTTATGGAACTTTAATAATATAATATTTGAAATCCTCTACCCCAAAAACCCATAAAACGATACCCCACATGGGTAGTGGTGGGGTGGTAATGGGGGTGGATAAAGTAAAAAAATATTTTGAGGTTTCTGGTTCTTGTACACACACTAAATCACATTTTTTTTTCATCCCCTTGGTGGGGGTGGCTAATGCCAAAATTTTTTTTGAGACCTTAGCTTCTTTTGTATATACTAAATACCAATTTTATGAACTCTTACCTGCTTGATTTACCCATTTACCCCTGCAACGGTATAAGATGAAAATATAATCTAGTTCTAGATCTCGTTAAGGTACATACGTGTACCAAATTTCAAGTCAATATCTCAAACGGTTCCAGAGTAAACGTGCGCACAAAAAAAAGTTACAGACAGACAGACCGGTAGACAGACAGACAGACAGACCGACAGACAGAATTTTTTTTTTCGCTCAAACTTAAAATCTCGACGTTACATGATATTCTAAGCCTATTTGAACAATAAAATTTTTTTTAAAATTTTTTTGTCGTTAACTATACTTCCACTGGATGTGGAAGTAAAATAAGAATTAGCATTGCAAAATATAGCAAGCGAGAATCTTTTTTTATTAGTAAAGACAGAAGGGTGGCATTGACAAAAAGTGAAGTTTAAAGATCAAGGAAGTTTTTTGGAATCGATATTTCATTTTGTTGCTGTTTACTTTAACCACAAACTATGCCTGCTCGATATAGATTACATTGGGGACGGTATAACTGTTTCTTTGCAAATAATTAATTTATTGAAAAAGCACACACATTATTTTGTTAAAATTCCATTATTAATTTTGAAGCAGATCGACATTATAAATAATAAATTTAAATATTTTATTTAGATCAGATAAGTGTTTACTCATAATAAACTTAGTAAGATTCAAATGCTTATAAGAACCGAATACACGATTTTTTCGCGAATAACTTGGCAGGTGCGAAATTCGTTAAAAAATTTCACTGTTTTGCAAAATTATTTTAACACAAGATTATTGAAATTGTCAAAGTTGGGGCCATCCATAAATCCATAAATGACGTCACGCCAATTTTTTAGATTTTAGACCTCCTCCCCCATTGTCACGTTTTGTCACGCACAAAAAAATTACGTCACGCTTATAGAGACCATCCCCCCCTTAGGTTTCTTTCAATTCCGTTATGTATTATTCACGATATTTTTCGCCTCATGGTGGGGGGGGGGGGAGGTGCTAGTAAAAATCCAAAAAAAACTTTTTACCGCCTCATAGGAAGGGTGCTAGTAGAAGTCCAAAAAATTTTTTAAGCCTCAGGGGGGGGGGGGGTGCTAGTAGAAATAAAAAAAAACATTTTTAACGCTTCATAGGGGGGGGGGTGGGGTGCTACTAGATATCCAAAAAAAAACAATTTTTAACGCCTCATGGGGAAGGGTGCTAGTGAGAATCCAAAAAAAAAATTTTACCTCCTCATGGCCGCAATCCTACTAAAAATCAGAAAAAAATTTTTCATTATTTTTCTTTTCTTGATTCGTTCACCATTCGCTACGTCACACTAAGTCAGACCCCCCCCCCCCCTCCCCCTTATCACACTTAGTCACATAATTACGAACCCCCTCCCCCTCTGGAGCGTGACGTCATTTATGGATGGCCCCGTTATAAAAAATTCATTATGCGGAATTTTTAATAGCATATAAATTATATATATCATATTTTTAAAATGTTTAAAGATTCTTCTGTGCAAAAGTTTGACTTTTTTTTTTCCTTATGGGTTGCGGTCCCGAGGCCCCGCTGTACTGAAGCTTAAGCTTATTGTACGCCATAGTCTCGTTATCCCATTAATCCCGTTCCCCTCCAAAAGGAGAGTATACGGTCAATGGGAGCTCTGGCTATTTCTTCCGGGGTTCCGGTTAGTCCCCCGAAGTGTGAGAACCTCCCAGCCACTAAGGCTGGGCATTCACATAGTATGTGGTGAGGAGTTTCTTCATCCTCACCACACATCCTGCATTCTGGATTATCTTTTACACCCATGTTACTTAGGTGTCTATTCAGTGTGCAGTGTCCTGTTAGGATTCCCACTGCACATCTCAGCTGTTTTCTGCTCAGCTTTAGCAATTCGTTGGTCTTTGTCGTGGATGGCCCGCCGGTGATGAACATACATGACTGCCTCATCCCCGGCGCGCTGGTCCAGTACAAGATATGTTTCTGACTCAATAGTTCCTTTACCATTCCTCTTGCGGTATTGTATGATATCCCGCAGGATGGCTCCGGTCCCATCAAGGCTGTTTTTATGCCTTCTTTGGCGAGCTTATCTGCTTTTTCGTTGCCTTCATTGCCCTGGTGTCCTCGCGTCCACTCCAGTCGTATACTGTTGTGTTCCGCCAGTTTCGCTAGGGATTCAAGGCAGTCTTTTACCGTTTTGGAACGTATCTCTACTGCATTCAGAGCTTTGATAGCTGCTTAACTGTCAGTGATGATGCGGATTCTTTTGTGACCTCCGTATCATTTCTTGTGCACAGATTTCTATGGCTGTGACTTCTGCTTGGAACACCGTTGCGGTACTGCCCAGGTTCAGACTGATGTCTGTCCCTGGTTGGTCCCCTGTAAGATCTGCTCCAGTACTACTTGACGTTTTCGATCCGTCAGTATATCATATGGTATCATTTGGATGTCTTCGCAGTTGCCTTGTTCCTTCCTCTTCCCTATCGGGTATGTATACCCTGAAGGTCTTTGTGAAGTTGTGGCTTTTGCTGATTCTGTCTGACTGCATATCTAGTAGTCGATTTTTCCCTATCTGTTGGAATATTTCGGTGTGGTATCCTATTCTTGGAATGGTCCCATGTCCATTTATTTTCAGCCTGTATGCCGCCAACAGTGCCTCACTCTCCACCACTAGCTGTAGTGGGGGCAGGCAAAGTAGCGCTTCCATGGCTGCGGTAGGCGTTGTTGACATTGCTCCCGTTATGCCTAGACATACCAGTCTTTGTACTTTCCGTAGTTTTCTCATTGCCTCCCCTTTTCCGGCTTTATGCCACCAGATCAGGGAGGCATGGGTTATTATTGGTACTACAACCCTTTGGTACAGCCAGTGCACCATTCTTGGTTGTAGTCCCCAGTTTTTGCCTACCATTCTTCTGCTGGCCCATAAGGCCCGCGTAGTTTTGGTAGTCACTCTGTCTAGATGCGCATTGAAGTTTAATTTGGTATCTAAAATCATTCCTAAATATTTCACTTCATTGCTCACCTGCAATTCATTTCCCCGGAGATATAATCTTCCCTCGTGTTTTCCTGTTACCAGGATGGCGATATCATCTGCGTAGCCTTGCGCATATATTCCCCGCTGTTCCGGTCGAGATAGGAGCTCATCCGCGACCAACCACCATAGGAGAGGAGATAAGACCCCCCTCCCCTGCGGGCACCCTCTGGTCACGGACACCTCCTCTGTCGTGGATTCTAGCGTGGACTGAATTTTCCTAGTTCTGAGTGCTGAGTCGATCCATCTTGTTATTGACTTTTCGACTCAGCGCCTCTTCACTGCATCACTTAGTGAGTCGAATGAGGTATTGTCAAAAGCACCCTCTATGTCTAAGAAAGTTCCTATGGCAGTTTCTTTGCTGTCTAGGGCCCTTTCTATTTTTTGAGTAAGCTCATGTATTGCTAACTCACAAGATTTTCCTGTTTGGTAGGCATACTGGTTTCGATGTAGAGGTTCTGTACTTTGACTTAAAAAATAAAATTGTCAAAATTGGTCATATAATGGTTATTATATTTCAGTTCATGACCTATTATATTTATGCAAATAATCACCATGCCCCTGAATTTTATCTAAAAAATAAATTATCTTGTATCGCTTTAGCTCTTTTTTGAGCTTGCCTATTAAAAGTGTTAACCTGGATGAATTTTCCATTTACCTTTGAATCCCCGTGTTTGTCGCACAAAAGCACATCTTTATATTCATTGTGTTAACAAACATTTTTGCTTTTGTTCAAGGATTTTGCAGAGTGAGAGGGAAATATGCATTTATTTTCGGTTTATTATAAATATTTAAAAAATCATAAATGGTATAATCTTTAAAATAGTTTCAGGTACTTCCCATTGCTCTAAGGAATACGACCACGTAGGTACAGTTTTTGTCATAAATCTTGTATATAATTAAATGCGATACTCTAATAATGCGATACTCTAATAATTGACAAATTACGATATTGAAGTACAACAAAAATTTACAATAAAAAAAATAGTTGTATCCTTTAGAACAATAGCAAATATCTAAAATAGTTCTAAAGATTATACAATTATACAAAATCTTATTCTTACAAAAAAATGGTGAATACCATTATACAGTAAAACTCATAAATTGAGAACGAATTTGTTTTTCATATAAATTTATCTAGGATTAATATTGATAGTTTCGTAGATATTTAAGTTGATGACATCCGAACGTATATAGGATAAAGTATTTAGTAAAAATCCCATTCGCCATTTTAAGTTTTTTAGATTTGACTCTATAGATTCGTAATCAGCGATCCCAAAAATATAAATATCCTTCGTTTCAAAAATAAATTAGCAATACTTTTTCAAATATTTAATATCACCCCTTGAGGGTAAGAACAAGTGTCCGGACCACAGAAACTGAAGACGATACCTTATTTTACTACAGTAATAACCCATAAAGAAAAGTGATCATTACTTACTTAGGGGATTATTCCTAAATTTTATATATTTTTTACCTGTAGTACTGTACTATATTGTGAGTGAGAAATAATAATATACATTTTTTATGTTTTTTGTAATTTTTGCAAATAAATGCTTTTTTCTTCAATTTCGGAATTGCGAATGAATTGGTGAACTCAAAATTAGAATGCAACAGAAAATTTTACAGAAGAATCTGGTTTGCGTTTTTGTACACACTTTAGTCGACCCCCCTCCCCTCTTATCGATTTCAAGGCCGCAGATCTGAACTAAAAGTGGCGAAGAGCTATATAGCTAGGTTTAATTTAAGAGTGCTTTTAATGACGAGGGATCCCAGCAAACATAAATATATAGCATATACGGAAATGCTACGTAAACTAAGTTTCGCAGAAGTAACATGCTATGTAAAATGTGACGCATAATCATATGTGCATACTCTGCGTAATGTCAGCAACATGTGCATATGATTTTTACATAGTGAAGAGGTAACACTGTGACCTCACGGTATGTAATAAATGACGTAGCGTATATGTATATTCAACCACTTGCTATGTAAAGCATACGTAACTAATTTTATCTCTTTATGATGTAGCATGTATATATTTTATCTACCTACCGTATGTTCAAAATAGCATATCCCGGCACTTTTTAAATATTGATACTACACAATTGGATTTTTAAAGTTAGATATATGAATAAAGTTCCTTATAAGTTATGCAGAAAAATATATTTAGAAAATTACCGAAGTTGACACCAAGTTTTATTTTTAAGTCGGATACCTTATTTAGAGAGCCGAGTAGTCTTATATTTTGAATGAAAATTTTTTTGTAAAAAATGGTTATATTTAAAATATAAAACTATCTAACTTTCTAAAAATGTTCAGAGGTATTCTACTTAAAAATAAAAGTTAATGTCTCCTCCAGTTATTTCCTAAAGAATATCAATTTTTCTGGACAATTCATGAGGAATTTATATTCATATTTTTAACTACAAGAATCCAGTTCTCTAGTATCAATATTTAAAAAGTACTATAGGGTGCTATTTTGAACATTATTGTAGGTATATAAAACAAATACATGCTACATCGAAAAGAGATAAAAAGTATATAATGCAAGATATGGTTGTCTGATTTGTAACATATATTAGCTTAGGAAAGATTCTCGAATTGAATGACAGTTTAATTTAAGTTAATTAGTATCAACAAAGTTTCAATTTCATCTTAATCTCTGCATATCCTAGTAGGTAAACCAGGCATTAGGCGTTGTCCTCGACTTTGTCATCTATATGTTCTTTAGAAAGCAGCTATACGATATTTTTTCTTCTCCAATGATGTATACCCACCTACCTACCTTGCCTTGCATTCCTAGTAAAGCTCAAATTTCATTTAATTTATTTTATTAACTGTTGATTTAGGAGAGATTAATACTAGTGTCTTTTGTGTAACTAATCTATATTCAAGTTAACTAAGTATCTACAATAAGTGTTAAGCATTTCTCGGGTCGTTTCTGATTGTACTCGTTCTTTGGTCAGCCTTCGTCACTCTGACATTTGCTACTTGAAGATCAGTTACACAACCTGTGAAAATAATTGAAATATTAGTCTATTTCGTATACGGGGTGCACCATTTAAAACTCCCCAGGCTTGTAATTTTCTTATTTTTTAAGGCACATCAAATTGTAGATATTTTTAAAGCATTTAAAAAAAAAAAATTTGAAAAAATTGTTAAGAAAGAAATCTTAATTCCCTTGAATATTTTTTTACGTCACCCTGTACATGAACTACGTTAATGTTTTCTTATAAAGGTTTTAATTAGCTTCAATTTATATTATTACGTCATATTTGAAATTCTTTTTGGTTCCAAACTGATTTTTTTTTTAAATTACTTTGAAAGGAATGTAAATAATAATTTTATACTTTATCTGTAAAAGACATATCACAAACAATATTCAGCGTAATAAAACAGTAACAAAAAATTAAAAAAAAATATATTTACTTATATTAAAATGTACTAAGTAGGAAATTGCAATTTTTTTATTTTTTAAGTTTTTTTATTTTAATAACATAAAATGAACCTAATTAAAACCTTTATAAGAAAACAATAACACAGTCCATGTACAGGGTGAGGTAAAAAAATATTCAAAGAAATTAAGTTTCCTTTCTTAACCATTCAAAAAAAAAATTAATCGCTCTGTATGGATATTTAAATGCTTTAAAAATGTCTACTAGTTGATGTGACCAACATGGTCATGGCTTCGAAAATAAGAAAGTTACAAGTCTGGGGAGTTTTAAGTGGCGCACCCTGTATAGTGTAGTAAATCTGGTTATATAACTTACTTTACTAAATTGTGAAGAAAACTAGATGCAAACTATTTTGATCAATTTGTTAAGTTATTAAACAATTTATGAGAGCTTAAATAATAATGTATATATTTTAACAAAACTTTACAAAAACACGCTTCCAATGGAATGGAAAATTTGAGGTCGATCCAATAAGTTTCAGAAGTATACTGCTTTAAACATGAACCGATGTGCACAAAGTGCTGTCATTCAATCCGAAAGTCTGCCTCAAAGTTGAGTTAACACTGTTAAAACCCAGCTATTTAAAATCAGATTTGTCTAATCTGCCAGAGATGGTGATTTGGGAACTATTGGAGTATTTCAACATAAGAGTATGCAGCATATAACTACCGAAAAAAAAGGGGAATAAAAATGCAACTAGGAGTGAATGACTTCATGCAGCGTCTATATTTTTGTTTAATTTTAAAGCCTCTAGAGGTCTTAGAATATCTGGTTTTTTGAATTTCGCTCTAAGATTAAGAGATTTTTTTGCAAAATGTAATAAAAAAATATGCTAAATAAGCCCATTAAATCCACACACCAAATTTCAAGTGGAAATGTTTGTAACAACGCAAAAAAAACAATAACAAAGTCGAAAATCGAACCGTTGACTGTTTAAGTGCATCAAGTCATAGAACAATTTGTTTTAGAATGTAGATTTTTCTCCTACTCTTCAGTGGTGTTAACACAATTTTTTTAAACTATTTAAAATCATTTTAAATTTTTTATAAAGAATTTTTTTTCTCAGAATTAAACAACTAAAAATTATTGGAATGCTTCAAAATATCACAAAAAAAGAAACAATTTAAAAAAACGGGTTTTCTACGCCAATTGGGAGCCGTGATGCGAGAAAAAAATGCATTTGTTAAATAATTGCCAAAAAATTGTTTTAAATAATTTTAAAATGCCTACTTATTTATGCAACAAGTATGTAAAACAGTACTTTTTTCATGCATAAGTTGTAGACGAGTGCATCAATCTTGTGAGAATTCCATGATAAAAGTAGTTTCTTTAACAGTCATATAAACAAATTGTTAATTAATGCCACTGAAAAGTAAACAATCAACGATTCAATTTTCGTACTTGTTACTGTTTCTTAAGCTTTTTTTGTATAAATATTAAATTATATTAAACTATTACATTCACTGAGAGCCATTTGATATAAAAAAATGTGCGGGGTCCTTTACCAAGATGATTTAATTCTACCAGAAGCATATTTTTAATAATGACAAATCTTAATTGTCTTAATTTATTGCAACAAAATTAACCATAAAGATAATTCTAGTTTTCTTCGTAGTTTTATAATGATCAAATTAATTTTTTTAATGGCGATATATAAGCAATATCATTAATCACAAGACAACAAAAAAAGGGGCTGCGCTTTTGATCAGAACCATCTAATCCTGTTTTTTAACATGTTGAAACCGATTCTGATATTAAAAAAAAAAATTATCAGTTTTTGGTTACCACCACTTTTATCCCCTAAAAAGGGGCAATGGTTTTGTTCTAAGGTTCTGATCTAATTTTTCTGAAGTATTTTGACGTGCTGAAGCCAATTTTGGACAAAAGAAAAATTGCAGGAAAATATTAGCCTAGGTACTTTACACATACAAAACCTTAAAATACATGTACAATACAATAACGAACACAAAGTAGGTGCTATAAGATGTCGGTAAACAATAACCATACCTATGCATAGTACTTCGCAAAAGCTTTTGGTCACTATTAAGATCTGGGTTTCCTTGAATTACAACTTCTTAGGCTGGATTCAGTTGAACTTAATAATGTGGGAACAGCGCACCAACATACAGCTTTTGTGTAACAAAATCCATGTAATAATAATAATAATAATAATAATAATGTTTATTTACATCTTAAATAGGTATAACATTTACAATATATTAAATACAGAAAAGAAAATATATAACATAATAACAATAGAAGTGTAATTATGATGATAGAAATATTATATATTAAATAATGTTTATGGCGATACAAATATAGGTACATAATATAATGACATTATACATAATGTAAACAAACGGAAGAACACCCACAAAAACTCAAGGTTGCGCGTGGGTAGTAATACCATGTATTAACACTATATAATAATTTGAATTGTGTAAAACATTAACTATTTTATTTATACTTTATAGATTTTTAACAGTTTTTAACGTCTATTAGAGAGTGCACCATTGTCCTATTGATAGAAAATATATATTTTTTGAACACTTTTTTAAATGCAGCTGCAGAATTTAATGTTTTAATAATACATTTTTCTTTATCTGGTAAAGAGTTGTAAATCCTGCAAGCTAGATAAATATAATTACGCTGCCCGATCGTCTTATGACTAGTATTAGTTCTAACACATTGATTGGTTTTTTGTCTGGTTGAGTAACTGTGGTCAATAAATTGCAACGATGTTCTATTCTTGAATATGTATGTAATAATACTGAAAAAGAACAACTGTCTAATATCCATTATGCGTGTTTCGGAGTATATTTTATCCGTAGAGTAGGTAAAGTTTTTGTTGTAAATTATTTTTAATATTCTTTTTTGTAGCACTTCTAACTTCTTTACATGAACGGTTGCTACACCGCCCCACCCCAAAATTGCATATTGCAGTCGTGACTCTACTAAGGCGTAATACAATATTTTTAGTTGGTTTATTTGTAAAATATTTTTGAAATATTTAAACTTGTATACTAGAAATCTTAATATGTTTGCAACATTCTTGGTGTGAATATCCCACTTCAATTGACTGTCAAGTGTTATACCTAAATATTTAATGTTACTTGCAGAAGTTATTTGTATGGACTCGGTATTTCTTTTTATATCAAGAGCTTGATAATTGGGTAAGTTATTCTGGTAACATGAAAATGGTAAAAACTTTGTTTTTTCATAATTTATAGTTAACAGTTTGTGACTAAAACAGTCAATTATTCTACTCATATCATTTTCAACTTTAATTTTCAGTTCGTCCCAATTATCAGCACTATAGAAAATTGCGGTGTCATCTGCAAAACTGATTAACAACCCTGAACTATTTACGGTAAGTATACCATTTAAATAAGCCGTGAATAAAATAGGGCCAATCACAGTTCCTTGCGGGACACCATATTTTACTGTTCTTTCGGAACTCTTTATAGAATTTATTTCCACCATTTGCTTTCTATCCGTTAGATAGTTGCTAATCAGTTCGCCTGCCACACCTCTTATTCCCATACCTTGCAAGACCCTCAATAACTGTGGATGACTCACCGTGTCAAAAGCCTTAGCAAGGTCTAGGAATACGCAAAGGGCAGCTTTTCCGTCATCCATGCTTCCATAAATTTCTGCAGTTAAACAAGAAATTGCATCATGCGTTGATTTTCCCTCTTGGAAACCGTATTGTTTATTTGATATTAGATTATATTTCTTAAAGTAATTTGTAAGCCTGGCTTTAAGTATTTTCTCAAAAATGTAATGATATAATTGTTTGTCGAGAATAACGATTGCCCGTGAAATAATTCTAACCTATAAAAAGATTACGTTTCATTTAAATAAATATCTTTATAAAAACGGTACAACACAAACTTACTTTTGGGTCATTTACTGGAAAATGGTGCACTCCAATAAATTCGCAAACAAGAGGGCATATTTATGTTTGCACCTAACCTCTACACTAATAAAACGTCCAAATAAAATAATATTTAAAAAAAGTCACAACGCTTTATAGTTAACAGTTCTGCATCAAAGTTATTAAAAGACATCATCCACAATTTTTCACAAAAATGATCAAGAAACACAAACGTTAGATTTTACATCATTTTACACTGGCGTGCTGCGTGAGCGTGAGCATCCCATGACAATATGTAAACTTGTGTATAAGTAATTAAGTTAATATGTTGACTTAAATATGATATTATTTTACGTATATGCTATGTAAAATTATGTAAAATATTTTATATAAAAATGTTCTATTAATCTTACCTCTCAGAGAGGTAAAGTTACATTAATGTTTACTGGGATGGTATTGCCGCAGGGGATCCGAAGGCGACAGCTCTCTCGGATTGAACAAATAATAGAAATTAATTTTTCTTTTACCAGCATTTTGAGAAAAGTTTAGTCAAATAATAATGAGACTTAGACATTCGTTTAATTTATCGCTAAAGTTTATTTCACACATTTCAGGAAAGTTAAAAATTCCTATTTTAATAATATATTATTATGTAAATTTCTCTCTAAATAAAATACATTATGTTATTCCAAATTAATATATCATTAATATTAATTTGAACAAAATGTGTAATATATTCAACTTTTGAACCTAGAAAATATCGTTCAAAATTTTATAAACATTCATCGACAACTGAAAACCACCTCAGGCACATCAGAAAAATAATTTATTAGTTGTACTACCTTCAGTATATGTTTCACTACGGCAGTTGTATCGGCTACTTCTCAAATACCTGCTAACTGCAGTTTTGACGAAATTTGCGCAGCGCCTTTGCCAAATATTGCAAAATTTTCAACTAAAAAAATTTTGCCTCCAATTTTTGCTCACCTTGCACTAGCCGTAGCTTGATGAAATTAATATGGGACCACCGCCGAGTCATGGTTTGAGAAAAATTTCATAGAAGTTGCTTAAGCCAATCCAGAGTAATATGATTGTACAAATATAAAAAAAAACATACATTTTTTGAAGTCGGATAATAACTTTGGATCAACGGAAATCCGAGTGGCTTCGTTTCCAGCGATCGAAGGTCAAATGTAGAAACGGTTATTTTATCATTTCGTAATACAACGAAATGTGATCTAAAAATACCACGATAATGTAACATTACGGAAATAAATCATAAGGGAAATTTTACTTATTTCAAATATATGTCGGTTACTTCGGCAGACGTTGAACGATCCTTTTCACGATATTTAGTGAAAGGCGCTGGAGTTTAACTTCGAACCATTTAGAATAAATATAAATAATATATTTCTAGCTCAACATCGCCTATAATATGTATGTTGATTCATTAATAAAGACGTTTGTTATTTTTATTATTCTAATAATGCATACTCATCATGTACTCATAGTCACACTCATTTTATTTGACTACATTACATACATGTCAGGTACGTTTGTAGCATGTCAAAATACAATTTTCTAGGGATAAAGATAAATATAAAAACTTTGTAAAAATATAAAAATTTCAGTCAAATACAGATTAAAATAATACAAAATGAAAATATTATACATACAAACACAAATAGAAATGCAAACGCAGATACTTAAATGCATTCCACACAAATATACATACCATACTCTGAAAAGGTTATTAATTTATAAACCTAAAAAATCATCTAAATAATCAGCTACCGAGTAAAAACAGTTTATCAAAATATTTTATTTTACTTTTAAAACAGCTGTAATTCAACGGTTTAATATTCGTCGGCAATTTATTATATATATTTAAATTTAAAGAATTTTTTTGCGATTTAGTTAATCTAAAACAACGAGTTCTTAATAAACTACCAGATCTAGTAGAATAATGATGAATATCCGATTGACTGTTGGCGTGGATTTATGGGGGGCAAGATTCTGCTACCCATCAACTTTCGTTTTAAAATTTTAAAAATTTGAGAAACAAATTACGAAAGAAAAGTATCGACCAGTAGCCTTTCCGTTATCCCGTTAAAAGAAGGAATTCAACACACTAGCGTCATCGTATTGTACTGGCGTTGGTGTGACGTATAATCTCCACTCCTAGAGTCAAAGGCAATTTCAGTCGACTTTCTTGCTTAAACTTTGAATCAAAATTTTAGAAAACTATAAGTATTTAATAAATACATTTTCCGTTAGCTGTTCTACTTTAATGCCGCATTTTTAAAAGAAAAGGATTTTTTTCATTTGCACTTAAAATATTATAAAAGTACCTAAAAATCATCTCAACCACTGCTATAACGTCCACTCAAATCTGAAACCAATTTGATTCCATTTCAGTCTTAGCGCTTAAGAGTGACATCACGGGGGCTCATAGTTATTTTCGTATTTCATTTTAAATTATTTACTATTTTTGAATATATATTCTATTTAGTTGTGTTTATCATTTTAACCCCCCCCTGCCAAGCTCAAGGCCGAGATCCGCTCTTGGTAGTTAGCAAGTGATTGGGTTGGTGCTAATAGCTATTTTTCTTCATGCTGAACAAAGTGAACACAATCAGTAAGCAATTAATATAGATCGAGGATTTCAAAAATACCTCGATTTGATTGGCTGTTTAGTGATTGCAATCATTTCGTTCAACACGAAAGAAAACAGCTAATGTTACACCCAGCAATATAAATACCTACGTAGTATGGTTCGGTTACAACCATTTAGGATCAATATATGTTATATACCTTTAAACATTACAAAATTCATTAGATGCAATAATAATGGCAAGCTATTGTATTATTATGCGTGAAAATAGTCATATTATTCAAATCGCCTTGAGTCGCCGTCGTTGAGGAGCCGTCTGTTTTAAATGTAATAAAAAGGACAGTATTTAATTAATTCTCAAATACATTTAAAAAACCGCTGCCCAAGGAATCACTACTTCCACATCCAGATTTTCTATCCAAGTCTCTCACAACGACAAAAATTGTATATACCTGTAAATAAGAGCCACAAAAAAAATGTTTGGCTTGAGTATTACAGTAGTATATTCCCATGTATTTTCACGCGCTGAATATAAATCCGAGGTCAGAATTGGTTGATTGGCTCATATGTTCAAGATAACCTCAAAAAATAGATAAAAACGGTTCCAGAGTAATCGTGAGCACCAAAAAGTTACAACACCAACAGACAGACCACGCGACAGACAGGATTTTTTTGCTGAAACTTAAAATCTTGGCGTTTCTGACATTCTAAGCCTATTTGAGCAATGAAAATTTTCAAAAAATTTTTTGCGTTAGTATACTTCCACTGGATGTGCAAGTAACGCAGAAAATGGCATGACAAAGATATAAAAATCATTGTGTGCCGTGGACTACACGATAGACGTAAAGCTTCTACTTCAAGCATTTTCTTCGAGGAAACCTACTACGCAATCGAGGTAACCCACTGTGCATCCATTTTAGTCGAGGAAACCCACTGCTCATCCATACTACTTAAGGTAATCTACTGCACATCTATGGTACTCGAGAAAAGCCACTGCGCATCAATAATACTCGGGGAAATCCACTGCGGATCCATACTACTCGAGGTAACCTACTGCGCATCGATGGTACTCGAGGAAAGCCACTGCGTATCCATAATACTCGGGGACACGTACTGTGCATCCATACTACTTGAGGTAACCTACTGCGCATCCAAACTACTCGAGGTAATCTACTACGCATCCATAATATTCGGGGAGACTCACTGCGCATCCATACTACTTGAGATAACCTACTGCGCATCTATAGCACTCGAGGAAAGCCACTGCGCATCCATAATACTCGAGAAAATCTACTGTGCCTCCAAAATACTCGAGGAAATCTACTCCGCATCGATGGTACTCGGGAAAACCTACTGCGCATCCATGGTGCTCGAGGAAAGCCACTGCACATCCATACCAAGATTTGTAGAGTATAAGGTTGCTTAATAACTCACGATCCCCACGAAAAAAATGTCATTAGCCAATGAGCAGCTGGTGTGAAATCACACCAGATGCAGGGCCTTATTCAAAATGTTGTAAGAATTTGTGTAATGTTAATTAAGCAAAGATCTCGTAACTGGAACGGGCTCGCAATGACCCGCTTTTGAGGTCGGTGGTAATTATTCTCGCATTTTGAGTCACTGTTCTGCATGCTGGTAATGAGGATAATTGTAGAATGTAACACTACACTACAGATCATAGTACAAAGCAGACCACATTTCGGGCCAGTACGGACGGTTCTTCTAGAGTGAGATAACTGCGCCGCTACTGCGCGTTCGAGGAACAAAGATAGTCCGACTTTTCACCCCCGCACTGACTTCGTCACCTAAAAGCTGTATATTAAGGAACCTCACAGACTACAAATCTTGCATCCATACTACTTGAGGTAAACTGCTGCGGTGCTGCGCACTAAATTACTGCAACATCAATGGTACTCGAGGAAAGCCACTGCGCATCCATAATACTAATACGCTTATTACAGAATCAAGAAAATAATAGAAGGTTTCATGGTATTCTAATTTGAAATCGTAGAAGCTAGACACATACGCGATGACGCGACGCTGACGCGATCTCCTCATCTATCCTTGAAACATTGGTGTCAATTTAGAACCTGCTAAAATAATCCTGGCACGCTGATGTTCATTTGTTCATAGCACTCGAATTACAATGCAACCTGCAACCAGCTTTTTATAAATCTTAAAATTCCACACCTAGATTTTCTATCCAGGTCTTTCACAACGAAAAAAAATTTGGTACTATATTTGCACTTCATTATGTGGAAATTATTGTTTATGGAACTTTAATAACATAATATTTGAAATCGTCTACCCCAAAAACCTATAAAACGATATACCACATCGGTAGTGGTGGTAGAGGGGTGGTAGTGGGAGTGGATGAAGTAAAAAAATTTTTTGAGGCCGTAGGTTCTTGTATACACGCTAATACAATTTTATTTTTTCCTTTATTAATGGGGTGGGGGTAGTAATGGGGGTGGCTAAGCCAAAACATTTTTTGAGACCTTAACGTCTTTCATATGTACTAAATACCAATTTTACGGACTCTTATTGCGTGACTTACTTATTTACCCCCATTTACCCCAATTTATCTCCCAATCCTTCAACGAAATAAGATCAAAAGTTCTAGTTCCATATCTCGTTAAAATACATACGTGTACCAAATTTCAAGTCAATATCTTAAACGGTTCCAGAGTAAATGTGCGCACAAAAAAAAATTACAGACCGACAGACAGATTTTTTTTTCGCTCAAACTTAAAATCGCGACGTTTCATGACATTCTAAGCCTATTTGAACAATAAAAATTTTCAAAAATTTTTTTTGCGGTACAGAATTATTTTTTTCGCTCAAACTTAAAATCGCAACGTTTCATGACATTCTAAGCCTAAACAATAAAAATTTTCAAAAATCTCTTTGCGGTACTATACTTCCACTGGATGTGGTAGTAACCACTGGATGTGGAAGTAATTAGAAAATGTAATCCGGAAGATTATATGATTCATAGCAATTTTAATTGTTTGCTAGGTAATTTGATGCACTTTGTTAAAGAAGTTCAGTTTCATATTGTACAACACTGAAAGGTAGTCAATCTTAGGATGGGTGTAATCCAATCTCACAGTTATCCCGTGAGTGCATTACTGAACTGAACTGAATACCGAATCGCAACGTTCTAAAAACGTTAGCAGCAGCCGTATAATATTTGTCACAAAAGACAAAATAAATAGTAAAGCAACATGCTGTAAAGGGATCTGTACAGTTTTGTTTGTAGAGATGAGCAGCTCTCAAGCAGGAAGTGTTTCGAATAAGAGACCCTTGAGAAGACACAGCTCCACTATCTCGTCAATAATGCAAAAAACAAAGCAAAATACTCGCCAGTACAGTCGGCACAAAGAAATATACCTATTTTATTAAGCAGTCTTGAGGAACAAAGTGCAGCTAATAAATTGCTTGAAAATTCAGAAACATATTGATAGAAAGTGCCTGAGAATTAAAATAAGAACTTTTTTAAAATGTCTATTTCTTTTTATAGTAATAATAATAACAATACATTTATTTTCCTTCCATATATACAAAAAACAGGTTAACAAATATTCATAAAATACCATTGTATGGGTGAGGAAACCACTAGGCTGTGTTCAAGCAAGTAGTGCAAGGCACTACCCTCCAGATTAATACACTAACCTAGGTTACCATATCATAAGATACAAAATGTATAACTAACAGTGGCTATCCTAATCCTAATTACATTACTAAATGACTAAATTGTGACGCACAGTTAAACAAAACCTTTTTAAAATTATAGTGTTTTATTTTAACATATTACATATTATAATTTCTTTTGTTTTTAATCTTTTATTTTCTTTTTTTTTATTTTTTTTTATTTTATTACTGATTACTGTATAAGTAACTTGACATATTTATTTTAAATTGTTTGGTGGACATTGTTTTAATATTTTCTGGGACTGCATTATAAAGCTTTGAAATATTATGAGTAAAAGACCATACATAAAGGCTAGTTTTATGAGATGGTGGTATTATATGATTTCTCTTTCTAGTTTTAATGTTATGAACGTCTGAGTGAAAACAGATTTTATTATAAAGATAGCTAGGAATTTTCGTAGTAATTAGTTGATGATAAAGACATAATGTTTGTAATTTTAAGCGATTGTTCATGTTTAGCAATTTTAGATCTCTAAGTTTATGAGAGATATGTTCTCTACGCGGTATCCCAAATATATAGGTACCTAATACATGAATTTTGTGTCCTTTGTATTCTAGTTTCCGTTAGAACATCCAGACATGGATAATAAACAGGGGCGCAGTATAGAAAATTTGACAGAACAAGAGTTTCGCATAAGAAGGTTTTTATTTTTGCCGATAAATAATTTCTATGTGGATAGAGCAATTTCAGGGCTGAATAAGATATTTGTATACATTTGCTAATTTGTGCAGAGAATCTAAAGGTATTATCAAACTCTATTATTTTCTGACAATGACCGATAATTTGATAGTGGGTCTTTTTGCTTAAAAATTATAACAAAATCAATAAATGGGCAACAAGTGAAAGCGATTGCCACCCCAACAAATGTTTGAGAATATTTGGTAAATTAATAATAACAGGAAACTCCCCAGTCAGCAGATTGTCATTTTTTGGTAACATAGGTCGACGACGTCGTGACGAAAAAATAACTTCTCATTAACGTCATATTGTGACGAAATTATAACGTCATGTTGCTGACAGTAATCAGTCACTCTTTATCTTATACTCTAATGATTTTATAGAAAATAAATAACTTAAACTGCAATATTCAAATTCATTCAGGAAACATCAATTGATTTGGATGGATCTTATAACGGTCAGGTTAAAAATCATTATTCCGTGGGTGGGCCTAAATACCATAAAAACCAAGCGGGGTGGCTTAACACATCAATTGTTCATTTATCTACATGGCGCTCATCAGTCATCCTGTAACCCATGCATACAATGCAGTGATGGATCCCTGCCAAAAATTCCACATAGAAACTTATAAAAAAAAAGTGATGCGGTTTTATCGTTCTAACAAGTTATATTAGTACTATACAGAGAGGATTTTATCTGTTTTATTAAGTTTTAAATCGGTTATGAAACAGTAATTCCGAATGAGCTATTTGGAATTATCATGTTGCCCTTTCATGAGTACTTATATGAAATATACATCAACAAATCTACAGTTTAGTGTCTGCAAATGCACCCTTGCCCTTATATCTGTAAACATATGGAATTACAGATACAACTTTAAAGAGATTCTAAACTTTTCTATAAGTAATATCATAAGAGTTCCAGTCCGTCCTTTCTCCAGTATCTATCGTATGTAACACACCATTTATCAACATGTTTTTATTGTAAATTTCAACATTGTTTTTTATTAGTATTAATGTGGATATACATGTCAACAAATGTACAGTTTCAATTGTATATTTTACAGATGTATTTTTATTGTAAACTTCCATTTTGCTTTTTTATTAGTATTAATTTGGATATGCATGCCGACAAATGTACAGTTTAAATTGCATATTTCAAATAGAAATACTAATATTGTGGTAAACACAAAATTCTGCAAAGTCCTTATTTCCTCGGGTGTTCTTGTTCTAGCCTAGAAGCAATGAATGAGTTAGCAGTGAAAGAGACTGCTTTGTTTTTAATTTAACAAACACACTTCAGTTTCTTAGGTCACATTAGATTAGATATGAACTAGCTACACGTATACAGCTCCCTCTACTGGAGCCTGGAGTAAAGTTGCTGCTGAAATTTCTATCAGTTTCTACCAGAATGGAGCAGCAAACATTTACTTATACCACATCAATGAGAATTTATGAGAACAGTATCTAAGGTAAAACGTGCGGCTTTCCGTGGTTAAATGGCAAGTGTTTCTATAAGAAACGAGCTGCATTAGGTTGACTTGCAATTGAAGATTACTAATTATAATGTTTGAATAGGGATTTATGAGATCAGTTTCTATGAGTATTAATGTTTTTTTTCAGTAATATATTAAATGTGTTTTCATTTGTTTGAATGGGTAAAAAGAAAGGTCAGTTTTCAACTGCAATTACAAATACAAGTTTAATCACTTTGAATGGGGTTATATGCGATTAATTTCTAAAAGTATTTATGCTGTTTTCCGAATATAATTGTGATGAGGTTTAATCAGTAACAAATTGTTCACTACTTGTTATGATATGGTCGGAAATTCCAAGTACACATTTAGTATTCCTTCAAAAGGATTGATGAGAGCAGTTTCTACGAGTATCTATTTGTTGTTCCTCTAGTAAATTATATAAGTCTTTACATTTACTTATACTATCTCAATAAGAATTTATGAGAACAGTATCTAATGTAAAACGTACGGCTTTCCGTGGTTAAATGGCAAGTGTTTCTATAAGAAACGAGCTGCATTAGGTTAGAACAGTATTGATTTGCAATTGAAGATTACAAATTATAATGTTTGAATAGGGATTTATGAGATCAGTTTCTATGAGTATTAATGTATTTTTTTCAGTAATATATTAAATGTGTTTTCATATGTTTGAATGGGTAAAAAGAAAGGTCAGTTTTCAACTGAATAAATTACAAATACAAATTTAATCACTTTTTCAATGGGGTTATATGCGATCAATTTCTAACAGTATTTATACTGTTTTCCGAATATAATTGTGATGAGGTTTGATCAGTAACAAATTGTTCACTCTATGTTACGATATGGTCGGAAATTCCAGGTACATATTCAGTATTACTTCGAAAGGATTGCTGATAGCAGCTTCTACGAGTATGTATTTGTTGTACCAATAGTAAATTATATAAGTCTTTATCAGTATGCATTCGGATCTAATTTAAATATGAAAATTATATCAGAATAAAGCAACCAAATATTTTAAACGGAATCTATTTTTAAATCCAGACATTTACTTATACTATCTCAATGAGAATTTATGAGAACAGTATCTAATGTAAAACGTGCGGCTTTCCGTGGTTAAATGGCAAGAGTTTCTATATGAAACGAGCTGCATTTGATTAGAACAGTTTTGATTTGCAATTGAAGATTACAAATTGTAATGTTTGAATGGGGATTTATGAGATCAGTTTCTATGAGTATTAATGTTTTTTTTTTTCAGTAATATATTAAATGGGTTTTCATTTGTTTGAATGGGTAAAAAGAAAGGTCAGTTTTCAACTGCAATTACAAATACAAGTTTAACCACTTCGAATGGGATTATATGCGATCAATTTCTAACAGTATTTATGCTGTTTTCCGAATATAATTGTGATGAGGTTTGATCAGTAACAAATTGTTCACTACATGTTACGTGTGGAAATTCCAGGTACATATTTAGTATTACTTCGAAAGGATTGATGATAGCAATTTCTACGAGTATGTATTTGTTGTGCCAATAGTAAATTATATAAGTCTTAATCAGTATGCATTCGGATCTAATTTAAATATGAAAATTATATCAGAATAAAGCAACTAAATATTTTAAATAGTATCTATATGTAAATCCAGACATTTACTTATACTATCTCAATGAGAATTTATGAGAACAGTATCTAATGTAAAACGTGCGGCTTTCCGTGGTTAAATGGCAAGAGTTTCTATAAGAAACGAGCTGTATTAGGTTAGAACAGTTTTGATTTGCAATTGAAGATTACAAATTATAATGTTTGAATAGGGATTTATGAGATCAGTTTCTATGAGTATTAATGTTTTTTTTTCAGTAATAAGTATATTAAATGTGTTTTCATTTGTTTGAATGGGTAAAAAGAAAGGTCAGTTTTCAACTGCAATTACAAATACAAGTTTAATCACTTTGAATGGGGTTATATGCGATCAGTTTCTAACAGTATTTATGCTGTTTTCCGAATATAATTGTGATGAGGTTTGATCAGTAACAAATTGTTCACCACATGTTACGATATGGTCGGAAATTCCAGGTACATATTTAGTATTCCTTCGAAAGGATTGATGATAGCAGTTTCTATGAGTATGTATTTGTTGTTCCAATAGAAAATTTGTCTTTATCAGTATGCATTCGGATCTACTTTAAATACAAAAATTATATCAGAATGACACAACCAAATATTTTAAACAGTATCCACTTGTAAATCCAAACATTTAAAGATATATTTTAATGAGAACCAATCAGAACAGTATCTAATGTAACGCGTGCGGCTTTCCGTGGCTAAATTTTAAAAGTATTTTTAATAAATAGCTTTAACGGATTTGAACAGTTTTAATTTGCAATTCCAGATGAATAGTTTTAATTGTTAAATAGGGATCTATGAGATCAGTGTCTTTGTGTAATGTTTATTTTCCAATAAAAACACATTTTATTGAAAAAAAAAAACATTACACTCATAGATCCCTAACAATTAAAACTATTCATCTGGAAATGCAAAACTGTTCGAATCCGTTAAAGCTTATTTATTGCAAATAATTTTAAAATTTAGCCACGGAAAACCGCACACGTTACATTAGATACTGTTGTGATGGATTCTCATTATAATATTATCTTGGATTTACAGGTGGACACTGTTTAAAATATTTGGGGTTTCATTCTGATATGATTTTTATATTTAAATTAGATCCGAATGCATACTGATAAAGACTTATATAATTTACTGTAGGAACAACAAATAAATACTCGTAGAAACTGCTCTCATTAATCCTCTTGAAGGAATACTAAATATGTACCTGGAATTTCCGACCATATCGTAACATGTAGTGAACAATTTGTTACGGATCAAACCTCATCACAATTATATTCGGAAAACAGCATAAATACTGTTAGAAATTGATCGCATATAACCCCATTCGAAGTGATTAAACTTATATTTGCAATTGCAGTTCAAAACTGACCTTCCTTTTTACCCATTCAAACAAATGAAAACACATTTAATATATTACTGAAAAAAAAAGATTAATACTCATAGAAACTGATCTCATAAATTCCTATTTAAACATTATAATTTGTAATCTTCAATTGCAAATCAAAACTGTTCTAACCTAATGCAGCTTTTTTCTTATAGAAACACTTGCCATTTAACCACGAAAAGCCGCACGTTTTACATTAGATACTGTTCTCATAAATTCTTATTGAGATAGTATAAGTAAATGTCTGGATTTACAAATAGATACTGTTTAAAATATTTGGTTGCTTTATTCTGATATAAATTTTCATATTTAAATTAGATCCGAATCTTTACTGATAAAGACTTATATAATTTACTAGAGGAACAACAAATATATATTCGTAGAAACTGCTCTCATCAATCCTCTTGAAGGAATACCAAATGTGTACTTGGAATTTCCGACCATATCATAACATGTAGTGAACAATTTGTTACTGATTAAACCTCTTCACAATTATATCCGGAAAACAGCATAAATACTTTGAGAAATTGATCGCATCTAACCCCATTCGAAGTGATTAAACTTGTATTTGTAATTGCAGTTGAAAACTGACCTTTCTTTTTACCTATTCAAACAAATGAAAACACATTTAATATATTACTGAAAAAAAAAACATTAATACTCATAGAAACTGATCTCATAAATCCCTATTCAAACATTATAATTTTGAATCTTCAATTGCAAATCAAAACTGTTCTAACCTAATGCAGCTCATTTCTTATAGAAACTCTTGCCATTTAACCACGGAAAGCCGCACGTTTTACATTAGATACTGTTCTCATAAATTCTCATTGAGATAGTATAAGTAAATGTTTGGATTTACAAATAGATACTGTTTAAAATATTTGGTTGCTTTATTCTGATATAATTTTCATATTTAAATTAGATCCGAATCTTTACTGATAAAGACTTATATAATTTACTAGAGGAACAACAAATAGATACTCGTAGAAACTGCTCTCATCAATCCTCTTGAAGGAATACCAAATGTGTACTTGGAATTTCCGACCATATCATAACATGTAGTGAACAATTTGTTACTGATTAAACCTCTTCACAATTATATCCGGAAAACAGCATAAATACTTTGAGAAATTGATCGCATCTAACCCCATTCGAAGTGATTAAACTTGTATTTGTAATTGCAGTTGAAAACTGACCTTTCTTTTTACCTATTCAAACAAATGAAAACACATTTAATATATTACTGAAAAAAAAACATTAATACTCATAGAAACTGATCTCATAAATCCCTATTCAAACATTATAATTTTGAATCTTCAATTGCAAGTCAAAACTGTTCTAACCTAATGCATCTCGTTTCTTATAGAAACTCTTGCCATTTAACCACGGAAAGCCGCACGTTTTACATTAGATATTGTTCTCATAAATTCTCATTGAGATAGTATAAGTAAATGTTTGGATTTACAAATAGATACTGTTTAAAATATTTGGTTGCTTTATTCCGATATAATTTTCATATTTAAATTAAATCCGAATCTGTACTGATAAAGACTTATATAATTTACTATAGGAACAACAAATAGATACTCGTAGAAATTGCTCTCATCAATCCTCTTGAAGGAATACTAAATGTGTACTTGGAATTTCCGACCATATCATAACAAGTAGTTAACAATTTGTTACTGATTAAACCTCATCAGAACTATATTCGGAAAACAGCATAAATAATTTTAGAAATTGATCGCATATAATCCCATTCGAAGCGATTAAACTTGTATTTGTAATTGCAGTTGAAAACTGACCTTTCTTTTTACCCATTCAAACAAATGAAAACAAATTTAATATATTACTGAAAAAAAACATTAATACTCATAGAAACTCATCTCATAAATCCCTATTCAAACATTATAATTTGTAATCTTCAATTGCAAATCCAAACTGATCTAACCTAATGCAGCTCGTTTCTTAAAGAAACACTTGTCTTTTAATCACGGAAAGCCGCACGAATTACATTATATACTGTGCTCATAAATTCTCATTGATATGGTATAAGTAAATGTTTGGATTAACAAATGGATATGGCTTGACTCATTTTGCTGGTCAATGCGGATATAAACTGATAACAATTTCAACAGCAACTTTACCTAACTCTTATAGAAACTTATTGACCATATAGGTTCTCATAGATACTTATTAATTTTTGATAATTTTCAATACGGATTGATGAGATTTTTTTGACAGGGATGTTACTTTTGAGAATTATAGGTAATCGTTACTTTTTAAAAAGTAATCGTTACTCAGTAATCATTACTATGACTATGACAGAATTCAAAATTGATATTTTAAGTCTCCAATGGTGAGGTTATGTTTTGCTCCTTGAATGCTTGTGAAATTATGTCATCGTAACCAATAATTATTATTATTTCTTTTCGTTTGCTCAGCAATAACAGGAATTAATAGGACACATCCAACTCGAAATCTGCATCTCCTTCCTAGGCTCATGTTCCCACTTACCAGATAAACAAGCATTATTGTTAGTAATTATTTATTATTTAATATTTTATTAAAAGTGGATAGTATGTAGGTCATTGTAAGTATACCATATTTGTTTCAAAAAGTTATTGGCAAAATTACTTCATTTGTTTCAGTAAATTAATTGAGATAATTAATGAGGTAAAATTGAGATATAAGTACTCACTAGTCTACTATTTATACCATATCGGTCTGGTTAGTCTCGTACCTATTATCATGCTCAATAGTACTACAGCACTGGGGGGCCTTGACTTTTCCAAGTTTACTTCGCCAGCCGCCACGATCTAGTGCTGTTGTTTGCCTTTTGCTGCTCCAATTTTTCTTGCACCTTCATCTATCTGGTCCTTCGATCTTAATCTTGGTCTTCCCCGTCGTCTGGTCCCACCAGGTTGTGAGAGCAGGAATTTCTTAGGTCTCTTTTGATCTAATGATATGCCCTGCCCATCGGAGTTAATAAATGTGACAATGTCTCGTCCGTTGGATAATTCCATGTATTTTGCATACAACTCAATGTTATATCTACGTCGCGTCGTCATACCCCGTTGTCGCACACTGCGCCATAAATACTTCTTAGGATCTGTCTTTCAAATGAGTGCACTAGTTGTTCCTTTCTCTTTGTTAATGTCCAGGTTTCTAATCCATAAGTTAGCATTGGATCAATTAATGTTTTGTACAGTTTTGGTTTTCCAAGAAATGCTCGGCAGCGGAGATGTTTGCCCAGTCCGAAGTAGCATCTGTTGGCCAAACTCTTTGTATCTCTTCTGTAGTGTTATTACTGCAGTTCACCAGTGATCCCAAGTATGTGAAGCTGTCTACTATCTCAAGTTGTTGTTTCCTAACGGGGGTATTAGACTTGATTGGGGGGGGGGGGGCATGATTTTGGTTTTGCTCTCGTTAACTGTCAACCCAATATTTTTGGCTGCGTTGGCAAATCTGGTGAAGGTCTCTATTATATTTCTGGGTGTTCGGAACATTATGTTAACATCATCTGCGTAAACTAAAACTTGCGTATCCTTATAAAAGACTGTTCCTCTCTTATCAAGTTCAGCGTCTCGGATCGCTTTCTCTAATGCGATATTAAAAAGAAGGCAGGCCAGCCCATCACCCTGTCTTAGTCCTGGGAACGTTTCAAATTCAGAAGTTTCATTTTGGATTTTCACTTTGCAGATGACTGTTGACATAGTTTTATTATTTTGTCAGGCATCTTCAGTTGGTTCATGGCTTCGTATAGCTTTGGTCTAATGACACTGTCGTAGGCCGCTTTAAAGTCGATGAATAGATGGAAGGTGTTAATATTAAATTCGTTGGTCTTTTCCAGAATTTGTCTTAGAATGAATATTTGGTCTGTTGTTGACCGGCCTGGTACCTGTTACTTAAAGTAAATTTATATTTATGAGTTAAAGCCTGCTAATGAATAACTAGTCGATATGTAGGTTCTATGGTGGTAGGTAATCAAAATGGAAAAGTGACGATTACTTCTATAAATCGAGTAATCGGTACTTCGCGCCCTACTGAGTAACGATTACAAGTAACGAATAGTCCGTCTATCACTGATACAAATTGAGACTTCCTAGAGCCTATAAGATTCACATGTCATTTTGCACCAAATTAGTTTATTATATTTCTCAAATGCATATTTATTTCAATTGATTATAAATAGCTTACATATGGTGAGATGAACGTCGCTAAATAACGTCTCTGGGCTGTGATATAAGGACGTAATTTTTACGTCATTGTTCCGTCATTCTAAAGGTCAAAATGATGTCGCAAGTGACAAAAAATGACGTCAGTCTGCTGCCTGGGTCGTTACTCGTGAGCAATGCGGGCCTCCGTTTCGCGGGTTCTATAGAACTTATACTTAACGACCCACCATCGTGGGACTTGGACAATTCTATTTAGACGCAAAATGAACGGAACAAGTGAAATTAAAATTAGGCAAGTAATTTCTGAGTTAAATCAAGACAAAATAGGGCTGCTTCAAGCTGTCTAGATAATTTAAGAAAAACTTATGAGCTCTGATGAAAGTTGTTATTAAATTTATCCTTTAAAAACGCACACAAAAATGAATCTAAAGGTGTTAAATCGGGGGCGTTTGATGGCCATGTGCTTTTGTGCAACCTATTTTGATGAAATAGTAATAGAAAATGTCAAAGAATAACAATGTTGTCACAGTCTACTGCGTAGTAACTAATTGGTGTTTTATCCCAAACCATAAAATACCTATACAGTGTGTCCCAGGATAGATGTAACAAGAGGTGTAATGGACTAAAAATTTTGGAATTTTGAAATGATATTTGGGGATTGAGTCCTGCTTGTTGTAAAACTAAAGTATACCAAAAATGACTTGATTTGGTGTTCTACAGGGTGTTTTATAAGCAAAGTTGTAAAAATCACCACTAATAAAGTACCTTTATTTTTCAACTAAGAAAAGTTATTTAGAATGCAATTTTATACCTCTATACCAATTTTCAGGAATATAAAATTGCTTTTTTGAAACTTCCCAGTTTTTGCGAATTAAGAGTTGAATTGATAAATGTGTATCCACTGCTTTTCTCATAGCCTACTTTTAGCTTCTACATAAACTTTAAATATTAATTCACAAAAAATAATTTTTATGCAGTTTTAATTGAATGGTTCAAAATAAAATACTAATTTATTGAAAAAATGGGAAGTTTCAAAAAAATAATTTTATATTCCTAAAATTTGGTATAGAGGTATAAAATTGCATTCTAAATAATTTTTCTTAGTGGAATTTTTTCATATTTTGAAAAATAAAGGTACTTTATTAGTGGCGATTTTTACAACTTTGCTTATAAAACACCCTGTAGAAGACCAAATCAAGTCATTTTTGGTATACTTTAACCTCAAAAAATAGTCATAGGATTGAGTTGGGACCTTTACAGTTTTAATCAGGAGACCTCAATTTGTAACATACTAAAAATTCAGAAAATTTCACTGAGAGCCATTTCTTATAAGAAAATGTGTGAGATCCTTTTAAAAAAACCGGTCCTTTATTCTTGACTTATTTTCTTCATCACCAAAAATGTATATGAACGGATTTAAATAAATAGGTACTAAAATTTTTAAACTACTCTTTAAAAAAATAAATGAAAGAGAAAATTGAAAATTTTAATGTCCTTTTTCAACCTTAGCTTTTAAGTCTTGATTCTTAAAATTTGATTGGAATTTATACAAAGATATGAGATGCAAAAAATATTATTTTACTATTTATTAAACATTTTGATTCAAACAATATTCGATCAGGTTTGACCTATATATCACATGTAGTATCCATAGGTAGCGCACTGCGTTACTTTAACATAAATGGAACATTCGTGGTCGTGTATTTTGTTCCGTTTTAATACCAATGACATGGTAGACCACTTCTGATTACTGCTCGTATAGTCCATAATATTGGCAAACGTTCAGAGACGCGAAGCGGAGATAGATCAATATTAAAGCAGTAGTGATAGGTTGTATTATACTTTCTATTACGTACTCACGTTAATTAAAATTAATTTTTCATTTTATTAATGTATAATAAGCAATTGCTGTCGCTGCCTCAAGCCGGAGTTGAGAGGAACCAGCTTCTATTCTCTCCGAAAACAGCATCCCATTGTCATCAGGACTTTCTGAATTTCAAAATTTTAATTTCAACAAAAATTACTGCGTTAAACAGTTTTAATGGTGAAAGCCGATTATCATCATTCTTCAACCATTTCGTTACATAATTATCAATGCTGATCGATTGTACCGGGTGGGCCAGAAAGTTGAAATAGGAGTATTGCTTTAAATACTTTCTTATTTTTAAGCACTGAGTACCGTAATCGTAACTATTGACAATTGAAGATCTCACTGCCAGTGCCGGTTTTAGATATAAATTGCCCCTAGACCCAGGTCAATTTTGCGACCCCCCGCGAAATAGGAACAACATTCAAAATTGAAAAAAAGGAATCGTTGCCTTTTCGCACAGTATCTGTCAGTAGGTATATTTCATTAGAGTAGAAATACACGTTAACTAAAAAAAAAAAAAATTAATCCAGAAGAAATAAATCATATATTTATTCTATAGGAACAATAAACATAAAAAATATTTAATATTTAAATAGCTAAAACAAGCAATTAATAAAATGAAACAATAGATCCTGTACAGTACTCGAGAGCCCTACTTGGCTACACAATATCGCGTTTTCTAGCCTTTTTGGGAGCAAAATCTTGAATTAATTCATCAAAACACATTTTTTTCGGCAAAGTCGTAATTAACATTTAAAACAGCCAACTGACATAGTTTTTCTTGACCGATAGAATTTTTTAAGAACCTTTTAATCTGTTTTAAAGTCGCAGAAGATCGTTCGCCACTTGCGTTTGTCACTGCTAGGGTTGCAAAAATTTTCAAGGAAACTTCAATATTTGGAAATGTTGGTATTATTTCTTTCTTGCCTAAAAATTTTAAAATATCAATTGGCGATTTGCTCGAGACTTCAGATTGTATATTGTTAAAATAAATGCATTCCTCGGGAAATTCCGGCTCAATATCCTGATGATAAACCTATTGCAAATTTACTGCTTTCTCTGTTATTTCCTCATTTGTTAAGGATGGTAGGTTACTCAAGAAACCAAAAAGTTTTATTTATTTATTTATTCATTCACGGGACAAGCCCTTTTTACAAGAATATAAAATATTTCTCACTTAAAGAATACTAGGTATATATACACAATAAACAAATAATACAACTAGGTATGGTTGTTTAATGGACTTCTTAAAAAACAAAACTGAAGATGCAAAAAGTTCAACATTATTTTGAATTGAATTAGCAGTTCTCAGAATCCCCAAATTTCCTCTAAATTTTTGTAAACATTTCTCTGACTCATTTGTTAAATTATTGTCAATTATTGCTATAAAAGTGTTAACACGCATATCTGTTTTGTTATCGTCAAATTGTAATGATTTAGTTCTTCTAATTATATAATTTTCTTTTTTTTTTAATAGCAAGTTAACATTCACTCAACATTTTACTAATGTTGTCGTACCTCTGTAGAACACCATTCCAAAAAACAGTTAAAATCCCGAACTTCAATGTTTTAATTACTTCCACATCCAGTGGAAGTATAGTAACGACAAAAAAATTTTTAAAATGTTTTATTGTTCAAATAGGCTTAGAATGTCACGAAACGTCGAGATCTCAAGTTTGAGCGAAAAAAAAATTCTGTCTGTCGGTCTGTCGGTCTGTCGGTCTGTCTGTCGGTCTGTAACTTTTTTTGTGCGCACGTTTACTCTGGAACCGTTTGAGATATTGACTTGAAATTTGGTACACATATGTACCTTAACGAGATCTAGAACTAGATTATATTTTCTAGAACTAGATTATATTTTCATCTTGTTCGGTGGAAGGGTTGGGGGGTAAATTGGGGTAAATTTGGAGTAAATAGGTAAATCAAGCAGGTAAGAGTTCATAAAATTGATATTTAGTATAAACAAGAGCAGCTAAGGTCTCAAAAAAAATTTTGGCATTAGCCACCCCCCATTGCCACCCCCACCCCATTATTAAAGGGGATGAAAAAAAAATGTGATTTAGTGTGTGTACAAGAACCAGAAACCTCAAAATATTTTTTTACTTTATCCACCCCCCACTCCCACCCCCCACTCCCACCACCTGTCACCACCCCTACCCCACTACCGACGTGGAGTGTCGTTTTATGGGTTTTTTGGGTAGAGGATTTAAAATATTATATTATTAAAGTTCCATAAACAATTATTTCCAGATACAAAATTTTTTCGTTGTGTGACTTGGATAGAAAATCCGGATGTGGAAGTAGTGATTTCTTGGGCAGCGGTTTTTTATTTCTTAAACTCCTTGCCTCTGTTCGTGTGGTGGGTTTTTCATTAACATTATCCGAGATTTTTTCCAATGCCGCACGAAAACCTGAATAACCCTTAAAAGGGCCTTGCTCTAGCTGAGCAGCGGGTATCTGTCAAAGATTTAGGCAATAGTCCTCTTTCTTTTACGTCAGCAACACTTTCATCTACTTCTCTTTTTAAAATGTCCCAGCGCCCTGTCGAAGCTGAGAAAAAAAACGTATATTTTTTTGAATGAACATAAAAAATGATGTTGCTGATAGACAACATTCTGCAGATGATTGCCCAATCAAATTCAGCGAATGTGCCGCACATGGCACATGGGAAGCAAAATTGCTTACTTCTTTGATTCGAGTTTGTAGACTGAATAAGCACCAGACATGTTGCTAGCGTTGTCATACGACTGGCCACTACAATCTTCAATATTGAAAAAGTAAAATATTTTTATATTATTTTCAGTCAGTCCTAAAACCAGTACCTACATTAATTTCGGAGGAAGATATGTGAATCTTTTTACCTAATTTTGCTATTGCACACTCTCAATTAAATGGTAGTTACGAAACCAATGTCCTCACTCGTCCTTGCCCTACTTGGGGAGGCAATTCATTGAAATGTATAGATTCTCTTAGATAGGCTATTGCATAACCCTGTTTGTATTTATTTTTGATTCTAATCAATAAATGGCATTATTCGAACTGCATTTTACTGATTTAATGATTATCTTTAAGTTTTATCCCTCGAGAGCTTATGTGTGTTAGACTGGAGTTGAGTATCGGGTGTCTCCTGACACCACAAATCTGTAACTTAATACACCGATCGGCTAACGGAGGCTCGAGAGGGATTTTCTATGAAAGTCAATCATAGATCTCTAAGCAAAAAATCCATTAAAGCGTTAGATAAATAAGCCAAAGTACATCGCCTGAGAAGCCCTATTAAGAGAGAAGGCAGTTAGTAATCTAAGGTATCGTTTATCAAACATCTTTTAAACATATCGAACTCGACTGGGAGTGGAAAACACCACACACAATCAAAGGAGACGCTGTGTGTAAGGTTCTTCTATAGTACCACACGACTTCGGAGACGTGAACAAGCCTCTTTGTACCAAATTTCGGCCATGATGTCAGAAATTTGATCGGTTGTGCTCTATAACGTCTTTTGAGACGAAAATTTCGATTCGAGTCGATTTTTGATTATTCTTTCATTTCTCTACTCTGTAGTTTTATATTTTAATTCTGAAAGATCTACCATGAGCTTCTTTTAAATAAAATCTACAATTAGAGTATGTCCACAATCCCATTCATCTATTATTTCGCGTGTGTCACTTTGGGAATTCAGAGAAAAATGTTACGAGAATAATTTATGAACAATGACTACATTCCAAAAATATAAAAATGTAATAAACGCTATTTCAATATTCGTAATCGTATTTTAAATTTTGATGTATTATGTGAAACGAACGATCATTTATAAGGCTAACAGAAGTTGAGTGCAGAACCTAAGTCAGCCGATTTGAAGAATCAATACTGACAGGGAAAATTGATTTTAGTTGGATAACAAATTTATATAAATTTTTAATTTAGTAGATACACCTTCACGGTTGGAACGTAAAAAGATCAATATTAATTCATCTCCAATTCAATTTAAATTTAGAAAAATCATCTCAGAGTTGTTGGATACCATATCGAAGTAGTTCATAAAATAACTGCGTAAATGACTTAATCATCAACCTGCCATAACAAGTGAAAAGAGAGTTTATAGTCTTGTAAGACATAAAAAATTAGATAGAAACATGGTTGGATTATTGTTGAACATTCTATGGAATTAATTCTATAAATCTTCACACTTTTTTGAAAGTACATTGACATTCTGATTGGTTCGTCAGTATACTATGCAGTAGTTTTATATTTGTAGAATTTTACCAAAAGCTACAACTCTCATTACGTGCACTTTTATATTCATCGATTGATTCTTTTGAAAAACAATATGATTCTTCCTCTAGCTAACACCTAACACTAACTTACTGTCTAAATTTCAATACAACCGGTCTTTACTGTTTTAAGTTACCGTGCTTACAAGAAACGTGACGGGCGAACAGACAGAGGGACATTTTGAAAGTCGTTTAGAATTCGATCACTAACACAATGGAACGATTTCTTTCTATAAAGGCGATGTTTACGATTTTGGAAATGTACTGTTCAAATGCAATATACCCTTCGTTTTCCCTGCTTGCCCTAAACAACTGTAGGACAAATTGCGGACTGGTTCTGAAAATTAGAAAGGCCCTAGATGTGCTTACACAAAATAACACTGTCCAGCTCCTTTGGGTGAATCGACACGATGGTATTCAGGGTAACGAGGAACCGAATTCTTTGGCCAGAACCTGTACAGTACACAGTTCCCTGTTAAAGAATTATACACTCAAATGCCTCACGTACTGTTGGAGTGGTCTGACTAATTAAATAACTAACTGTAGCAAAATGGGCCACACCCAGTCGTAAGCTAGGCGAACACTGTCTCCAGATGTCCAGGAGTAATTTTCATCTCTATATAGAATTACTAGCAAGACACTGCATACTAAACAAACACCTTCATACACTGGAAGTTATAGGCAACTCCAGATGTAGAGGTGTAATCTAGATGACGAGACTGCCGAGTATGTGCTGTGTCACTGTCCTGCTCTCTCAATTAAATAGGCGAGGAGCCGGTGACACTGGAAGCCCCGTCATAGCGGAATCGAAAATTTTTTATGTGAAGTGATAGTTAAAAATTATACGAACAAAATAAGTTTGGTATGCGTAAATTTAAAAAGTCGAAAAAATGTTTAAAAAAATTAATTATTATAAAAATGCAATAATGTTTTACTATCATCGCGGATATTGATTATTTGTAGTGTATTCGATAGAAAATTTCGTACCCTTTCAGAAAAAAATTACGCCAACTACTTTATTTGGCCAGACGTATACCTATTTGAAGTGTGTGAAAGGGGATAAAATTTCTCCATTATCACGTGTTTTTTGTTTTGTTCGTTTCGATGTGATCTTTAAAAATATCTGGGTATGCGGGCCCAAAAACTGCGGGCCCAAAAGTGTCCGGCATACCAGCTTTATTGCATGGTCTCGATTCACATCTATTACAAAAAGTAGTACGTTAAATAAATTTGTTTTGGAGTAGAAGTTTTCATAGAATAAAATGTCTTATTCCTTTTTTAGATTTAAAATTATATGATAATAAATATGATCAAAGAAATTATAGGAAAAATTTTATTTTAGATGATTCAAGCAATAAAATAAAGTTGATATAATTAACTAGAGTTTATGCCCAAGCATAGTATATTTATTAATAATCATCAGAGATTATAATAATTAGAAAACAAGAGTAGTTTCATACGAAGCATTTACTCCAAAACACATTTATTTAACGTACCTACTACTTTTTGTAATAGATGTGAATCGAGACAATGTAATAAAGCTGGTATGCCGAATACTTCCGGCAGTTTTTGGGCCCGCATAGCAAGATATTTTTAAAGATCACATCGAAACGAACAAAACAAAAAAAAGTTTGCACGTGATAATGGAGAAATTTTATCCCCCGTCCAGCCAAATAAAGTGGTTTGCGTAATTTTTTTCTGAAAGAGTACGAAATTTTCTATCGAATACACTTCAAATAATCAATATCCGCGACGACAGTAAAACATTATTGCATTTTTATAATAATTAATTTTTTTAAACATTTTTTCGGATTTTTAAATACCAAGCTTATTTTGTTCGTATAATTTTTAAACATCAATTCACATAAAAAAATTTCGATTCTGCTATGACGGGGCTTTCAGCGTCACCGGCTCCGGGACTAAAAAGAGGATCCATATTGGGGGACTTCTGACCCAGTATGGTCAGTATATGTGGCGCCCTGCCGAGCCTTATCCTCAAGTACATCACAAGTGTTGGTTGGCTTGAGGAATGAGGAGCTCGGTGGACATGCCGCCATCTATGTGTGTAGCTCAATGGGTCCACCCATGAGGCCTTAGTGCACGTGAGCGCAAGCTACCCGCCTTCAAACAATCCAGATCCAGATTATTTGTTTGCGTAATTGTGAAGAGTGTAAAAAGGTAGAAACTCGCAAAAAGTAGACAAACAAATTTTTACGTGAATTAATTGAAGGTTTTCTTTATAGGTTATTTTTTAACCGACATTAAAACGAAGTTCTCGTGAATATATGCGTCCTCATAGCTCCAAAACCACTGGTCCCATCAGCGTTGCCAACTTCTCTTGCTCAAAAATTCCCTTTAGGCAAGTGAAAACTTTCTTTTTTGTGCCCAAGTTCGCTTTTACATTTTTCTTTCGATAAATTTTAAGTGAAAAAATGATTTCAAATAACAAGTTTGAAAGCACAAATAAGTACCGTCAGAGGCAACTTATTCAAATAATTGTGCTTTATAGTTTGCGTAATATTTTGCGGTTATTTCCTTATCCCGTTCTTGCTTTTGTTAAATATACACGAGACATATCACCGTGGCGTGCCGTATTTACATACCTTATCTGCAGATATGTCACCTTACTGCTTTTTTTGCAACTCCGGGTCAGTCCAAAAAATTCCGCATTATCTTTGTCTATCGGAAAATATCCTCTTTCCCTTGAGGTCCGGAAATTCTCTAAAAAGGGAAAAGCTCTTGGTAACACAGAATCCAATTTGAGTTTAGTTCTCACTAAGGCGATGAAATAAGCAATAACTGCCGGTAATCACAACCACACAGGGGATGGATGAAAAATTAAGAAAAATAAAGAGGTGTAAAGAAATCCCGGATCCTCCACCATTTGCTAGAAAACGAAGTCTACGAATAGTACGCGAATCAGCGACACTCTTTTTGAAACATCTGCTTAAAAATAATTTCTTATTATTTTTTGTTATATTTAAGCTGTGTTTTCACAAAAAGACTCCTGCAGGCGCACTAGCGGGACAGCGCCTGAGAGGACTTTTTTGCTCCATGTTCCGGGAAATATTTTTGTTAATGACAGGAGCACGCCGGTGTACGATGAAGGTAGTAGGAAATAATTTTCCATCATACTGTGATGCCAATAAACACAGAAAATCTCAGCTTTGAACATATACAGCGTTGTCACTTTTTTTAACATAATTGCTGCTGTCAGTGTTGTCCCCCATTTTTATGAAGAAAAAAAGATAAACCAAGTTTAAACGAATATACCAACTAATATTATCGCTGGCTCTCGTACTAAAACACAGAGCTAAACCTCAGAAGCTTAAGTCCAAGTCCAATATTAACATTTGAATGGAGTGATTCAGATAAAGCCAGTAGTGTTTTTAGCTCTTATTTTACCAAAATATTTAGCGATATTTGTTCTCTGTAAAGTGAAAACAATATGCTTCTCAATATTGATAAATGCTATTATTTAATGTTATTTAGTTACAGGCAGTGGGCTAACTAACTAACGTAACGTAATCTCTGTGAAAGATTATGTTATATTTGAATCTATACTTTCTTTCTCTACACATTTCGAAAAAAATAATCATGAAAGTAAATAAAATGTTAGGATTTCTTAAGAAAGTGGCTTAGGGTTTTTCAAATCCTCGAGCATTAACTATTTAATATATTCCCCTGTTTAGATCTATTGTGGAATATTGCAACATTATTTGGCCATCTTACTACAACATGCATATCAATAGACTTGAATCTGGTCAAAATAAAATTCTGTTTATGTAGTATAAACTAAGGGGTAATTTTTAATCAAAGGGAGTGATTTTTTTACACAGTAGGAGTCAATATTAAAATGTTTGTTTTGTCTTCAAAATTATCAATAACCACATCAGGTCTCCTGATTGCTTGGAGTTCATTCCTTTTAACGTACTATCATTCAACACTAGAAAAGTGTCCATTATGACTTTATCTTATTGTAGAACATATACAATGTTCAGTCCGGTGAGTAGGATAAGTTCTACTGTTAACAAATTCTGTAGTGTATTTGATTTATTTAGTAAAATCAGTAGATCTTTTTGGGCAAACAAGCAATACTGCAGTAATTACGCCACCACACACAAAAAAAAGTTGTCTGAAATGTACACGCGATATATGGTCTCTGAAGTATTCTTTTCCGCTGAACACGAATCCGGTGCCAGAATTGCTCCATCACCCACCATTTTTTTGTAAGTCGCGAAAATAACCTAAAGAAAATCATAATTTAGGGTATTTTTTGGATTTACAAAAAATTGACACCTAGTTCGTATTCAGCACGTCGAAATACACAACGGTTGCTCAATGGAGTCCCAGAAACAGACAATTTTTTTTTATGTATGCCCATGATACTATAAAATATAAGATACTAGGCGAGGAAATATAGCAGTCAACCTTCAATTTTTTGGGCAGTAAGTCGGATTGAGATGGGGTTTTTTGCATTCGCTTCGTTAACTCGTCTAGAAACTTTGTGCTATATTTTGGTCTTGTACGTTTTTGAAATTGCATTGCTGCATCGAAAAGTGCATTCTTATAAGTGCATCTTTTCAAGTGATGAAGGAAAAATTCATATCTTCCAGAAAAAACTCCCGAATCATACGAATTTCAGCACTCGGGGGTTTTTTGAGTCGCTGGACCTGAATGTGATGTCCAAGTGAGCCCCCTGTGCACCTGGAGGTCAGGACGGCACCAGGAACGTCATCACCTGGAGTTCCCTGTAAACTCATGGAAAATCGATCGAAATTCGTTACCCGGGGGTTTTTCGGGTCGCTCGTTCCGAATCTGGCATCGGCAATCTCCTCCGGAGGACTTGGTGCGCGCGACCTGGCTAATAACGTAATCTCCTGGAGTTTTACTGAAATTACTTATTAAATCGATCGAAATTCGTTACCCGGGGGTTTTTCGGGTCGCTCGTCCCGAATCTGACATCGGCAACCTCCTCCGGGGGACCTGGTGTGCGCGACCTGGCTATTAACGTCATCTCCTGGAGTTTTACTGAAATTACTTATCAAATCGATCGAAACTCGTTACCCGGGGGTTTTTCGGATCGCTCGTCCCGAACCTGACATCGGCAACCTCTTAACTTTTATGTCCTGTCTTTTTCAATGAACTTACTTTATCACCAGAGTTGGAATAGTTGATTCAATTGAAACTATTCGAGGGATAAATGAAAGGTATGGGTACAATTATATGCAGGCACAATTCAAAAATATCTGAACTTTATATTTTAAGATGAAATGGTTGAAGATGCAAATAAAACAAATAAATATAATGGTTTATTAAACATTTTAGGGAAAGTTGAGAACGGTGTTGTTAAAGTTACCAAATACAAAAAAATATTACAGAGAATATTTTAGAAAATAAAGAAAAAAAAACAAATCGTTATTATAAGATTAATTACATTATTAATCATTTATATTTTATTAGATTTAATAAATATGGCTGTGCTAATCAAACATCGTTTATGTTATTTTTAATAAAGTACTTTTATGAAACCTACATTCTCATATTCCTTGCATTTTTAAATTTCGCGAGCATTGTAACTTCTTTTACGACGTTGCCACGTCTAATAAACTACGATATAAAAAGTAGACTTTTAACATTTAATCGCTAATTACTACTATCACATTTTCTGAAGCTGTACTTTTAAGAGTCGAAAATGTTTTGTATATTATTTTCTCTTGTTTTCTCCTTTTTAATTGAAATATGAACGGTACTTTTTGTAAAATATGATAAAACCTGTGATTTCTCAATGTTAAAAGCATAAAATTTCAAATGTCAATATTTTTTACTGGTTCTCTGTAGCTCTTTAAAAATTTAATTGGATCATTATCTTACCATTTACGTCGAAATGATGAAGAAGGTTGCAGTGGAAAACTTGTTCTACCATAATAATATACTAACTAGCATTCATTAAAGCAATGTTAGAAAGTTTGACGACAAAATTTCAGTAAAACTCCAGGAGATGACGTTATTAGCCAGGTCGGGCGCACCAGGTCCTCCGGAGGAGGTTGCCGATGTCAGATTCGTGACGAGCGACCCAAAAAACCCCCGGATAACGAGTTTCTACCGATTTGATAAGTAATTTCAGTAAAACTCCAGGAGATGACGTTATTAGCCAGGTCGCGCGCACCAGGTCCTCCGGAGGAGGTTGCCGATGTCAGATTCGGGACGAGCGACCCGAAAAGCCTCCAGGTAACGAATTTCGATCGATTTTTCATGAGTTTACAAGGAACTCCAGGTGATGACGTTCCTGGTGCCGTCCTGACCTCCAGGTGCACAGGGGGCTCACTTGGACATCACATTCAGGTCCAGCGACTCAAAAAACCCCCGGGTGCTGAAATTCGTATGATTCGGGAGTTTTTTCTGGAAGATTTTTTCTTCATCACTTCAAAAGATGCACTTATAAGAATGCACTTTTCGATGCAGCGATGCAATTTCAAAAAAGTACAAGACCAAAATATGGCACAAAGTTTCTGGACGAGTTAACAAAGCGAATGCAGAAAACCTCATCTCAATCCGATTTACTGCCCAAAAAATTGAAGGTTGGGGCTATTTTTGTGTTATATTTCCTCGTCTATACGCTCGGTACGAGTACCAGCTTTCGACCTGCTGCGCGCATAGCGTTCTCTAGTCAACTTCAAATCGAGCCAGCGCCGGCGACAGCCGCATGTCCAATATCTACTTAAAAATACATCGAAAACCGTAATATAAGACCTACAAAGCTGATTGCAGGCAATTTTACTTTTTAATATCATAGAATTCTATGACTGCTTTTGTCAGCACTTTTCAATTTGCATAAGGCCGTTGTGGGTTTAAATGTTTGTGAATACACCTCCAAAATAATTGGTGCAAGCACATATGATCTTTTGCACCGTTAATTTTTCAACATGTAAGCTATTTATTTTGTTTTAATTTAATATCAAATTTTAATTCATTTAATTAAACACAATAAATAGAAATTGTTTATAATTTATTATTTGTGGCATATTCATGATTTCTTAGTTTGTTGGATATTTTGCCACTGTAAAAATATTAAAAAATTTCGATGAAATGAACCTCTGCGCCAAAAGGATCAGACAGAGGCTGGTTTTTATACTTCTATTACAAAAAGTCTCACACCTAAAAATATATAAACTGAAACAAAATTGTTAATTGATAAATTGAAAAATTAAAACGAAGGCAGTTGACGTTTCGGAAAATAGTTCTTTTTCCGTTATCAAAACTTTCACTTTTGAGAATGTCAAACCAGACAGTTTGTTGTTTATGTATTTCCATAGTCACGTGAGACATTAAATTATATTTATTTTATTTTTACTTACTTCGTCTCTGAGGATCGGCAACCAGCTGGTACAGAAATCTACAGAATAATTAGAAACACATTTATCCTCATTTAACAAAATAATAGCGGATTCCTTAAGTTTTCTTTTAGTTGAGTTGCTTTCTTTATCTAAAATTTTCGCGGAGTCCCACTGGATCCCACGCATGTTCACAAATTTTTGATTTTTGAAATTCTCCCTTTCTAGCATAATCTCGGTGTTCACCAAGCCTTACGTTGAAAGGTCTAGATGACTCACCTACATAATGCTTACTGCACTCACATGGGACACTATGAATACAATCCTTGGAATTTTGAATAATATTCACCGGTTTAGTCTTTGATAAAACAGATCTTAATGTGGTTCCTGTTTGAAAAACTGTTCGTACAGAAAATCTATTTCCGATTTTTCTCAATTTATCCGATAAACTTTGTATGTATGGAATTACTGCTAAAGATCTAAATTCAGGTTGTAAATGTTGAGTGGTTACTCTACTTTCAATGTTTGCCATCTGGCTATCATACAAACATTTTACGACACCTTTCTTAACGCTAATATGTTGATTTGAATTGAAATTCAAATATCTGCTTGTGTGTGTTTGTTTTCGATAAACACTGGTTTCATATTTATTATCTAACTTTTTAATTAAAATATCTAAGAAAGGTAATTCATTATTATTCTCTACTTCCATTGTAAAATTAATATAATTTAAAAAATTATTTAAATGTTCTTTGCTATGAGGCCATAACGCAAAAATATCATCTACATATCTCCACCACACTATAGGTAGAACACTGTACGTACGTACAATACAGTTTTTAATTCGCGAAAGAATACACATTTGAACAAATTTAGAAATTTGTGTAGTGAACAACAAACTATAGAACTACAAAATTTTAATTGACAAAACTGTCATTAATCTGTCAAATCGCGAACTCAATGTATCTGAAAAACTTGTATTAACTAAAGGTTTCAATTTTGCAGTAACACCGAAAACTATTCCTAAATTTGATATCCTAACTGCAATTGAACAAGCTGCACAGAAACTATCAATAGATGATGCCAATGAATACCGAATTCGTTCAAAAATTGAATTAGAAAAACAATATAAGACGAGGGTTAATTTAACAACAGATGAAAAACTTTCAATTACATCTTTAAGAAATGACGAAAGTATTAAAATTTTACCCGCTGATAAAGGCAATGCCACTGTAATTTTAGATACAGTTGTGTATAATACAAAGATTATGAACTTAATTAATGATGGGAATTATTCTAAATTAAATAATGATCCAACAAAATCTTTAGAAAGCAAAATATATAGGACTCTATTTAAATACAAAAATGAATTTACCTATTTTGAGCGAAAGGTTCTAACTCCACATCATAGTAAACCTCGTCATTTTAATGGTTTACCAAAAATACATAAACCTCAAATTCCTCTTAGACCGATTGTGAGCTCAATCAATTCTCCATTTAGTAATCTCTCCAAATTTTTATTAAAAATCTTAAATCCTTTATCAGGTTCTTCTGAGTCTTATATTAAAAATAGCAAACATTTTTTGGAAAAACTATTTGAAAACAATTTTAATAAGAATCATCTAATGGTGAGTTTTGATGTAGTAAGCCTTTTTACAAATGTTCCGGTAGATAAAACATTAACAATAATTAAAAGTAAATTGCAACATGATGGGAATTTGGCGAATAGAACTAAATTAAGCATAGAAACTATAATGGAATTACTTACTCTTTGCATTAAAAAGACATACTTTCAATTAAATAATGACTTCTATCAACACAACTTTGGTATGGCCATGGGTTCTTCTTTATCTCCAATATTAAGCAATATTTTTATAAAAAATTTTGAAGAAAATAATATTAATAACTTAATTTATAAACCTATAGTGTGGTGGAGATATGTTGATGATATTTTTGCGTTATGGCCTCATAGCAAAGAACATTTAAATAATTTTTTAAATCAAATTAACGAAAAGGAACCTTCAATTAATTTTACAATGGAAGTAGAGAATAATAATGAATTACCTTTCTCAGATATTTTAATTAAAAAGTTAGATAATAAATATGAAACCAGTTTTTATCGAAAACAAACACTCACAAACAGATATTTGAATTTCAATTCAAATCTACATATTAGCGTTAAGAAAGGTGTCGTAAAATGTTTGTATGATAGGGCTAAAGTAATTTATTCAAATGATGAAAGTTTAAGTAATGAGAAAAAATTTATTAAAACCGTTCTATTGAATAATCAATACCCCGAGGGTTTTATTGATAGCCAGATGGCAAACATTGAAAGTAGAGTAACCACTCAACATTTACAACCTGAATTTAGATCTTTAGCAGTAATTCCATACATACAAGGTTTATCGGATAAATTGAGAAAAATCGGAAATAGATTTTCTGTACAAACAGTTTTTCAAACAGGAACCACATTAAGATCTGTTTTATCAAAGACTAAACCGGTGAATATTATTCAAAATTCCAAGGATTGTATTTATAGTGTCCCATGTGAGTAAGGTAAGCATTATGTAGGTGAGTCATCTAGACCTTTCAACGTAAGGCTTGGTGAACACCGAGATTATGCTAGAAAGGGAGAATTTCAAAAATCAAAAATTTGTGAACATGCGTGGGATCCAGTGGGACTCCGCGAAAATTTTAGAAAAAGAAAGCAACTCAACTAAAAGAAAACTTAAGGAATCCGCTATTATTTTGTTAAATGAGGATAAATGTGTTTTTAATTATTCTGTAGATTTCTGTACCAGCTGGTTGCCGATCCTCAGAGACGAAGTAAGTAAAAATAAAATAAATATAATTTAATGTCTCACGTGACTATGGAAATACATAAACAACAAACTGTCTGGTTTGACATTCTCAAAAGTGAAAGTTTTGATAACGGGAAAAGAACTATTTTCCGAAACATCAACTGCCTTCGTTTTAATTTTTCAATTTATCATTTAACAATTTTGTTTCAGTTTATATATTTTTAGGTGTGAGACTTTTTGTAATAGAAGTATAAAAACCAGCCTGTGTCTGATCCTTTTGGCGCAGAGGTTTATTTTATCAAAATTTTTAAATATTTTTACAGTGGTAAAATACCCAACAAACTAAGAAATAATAAATAGAAGTAGTAAATAATATACTACTTTAATTAGTTTAATTATGAAACGTGCATGTATCTAACGTTTTTCAGGAAAATAGACAAACAGTCAAGAATGAGAAATATTTATTCTGTTATTTCGAGATAAATTTCCGGATTCTTTAATGCCTTTATCATGAAAAACATTTTGCATGTGCAAAATAGCGTTTTCGCAGTATGACTTAATTCAATAGCGCGGGACATATCAATGTGTTCTCTCATGGTAATTATTACAAATAGGTATTTAATAACCCTCCATTGATTTGCTGAAAAATCTTAAGAAAATCTTAATTCGATTTCATTAAACAACACTAACGTACATTAGTTCTCACCGCACTCTCTGCGCTGTATCGTTCGCGTGGGCGTTCCGTATACTTAATTGCAATTTTCTAGAAATCTGTTAATCCTAGAAAAAAAAATTTCAAATAAAAAAGTTAGCTCCATCCTTTATCTTCATATGCCCTCCATATACTTGTTATCTATTTCGAAAGACAAACAAGTTTCTCGTTTGTTGTATTCCCACCTGTAAATTTTCACAGTTTATCGACATAGCCTTAGAAAAAAAATCATATTTTCTACACTTATTAAAACTTGACCTTCATATTAACATATTTTGTTAACAAGTATGGATTCATCACACGGTAAAAATTTGAGATTAATTCGTTGTCCCGTTTTTTAGTTAGAGCGAGTTAAACGAAAAAATAATTGTATCTATTATTTTACAATTTTCTCACATTTTTGGCTCTATCTTTTGACTCGAACAACCAAAAGAGACGTAATTTTTTATTTTATCGAAAGATAAGCTTCTAAACACTTCGGTTAAGGTAATTCTAAACTAAAAATTGACCGCTGAACTAGTTGACTTTTACGTGACGTAACAGCGGGAACTGCAGTAAGGGGAGGTATGCGTGAGAGCGTATCTCTATTTCTTAATATCATGATGTATGCCTGTGTAATATTGAATATCACCGGATCCTCCGCCATTTCCTAGAAAATAACCTAAATTATGTTTTTTTTAGATTATTTTCGCGACTTACAAAAAAATGGTGGGTGATGGAACAATTCTGATACCGGATTCGTGTTCAGCGGAAAAAAATACTTCAGAGACCATATATCGCGTGTACATTTCAGACAACTTTTTTTTCTTTGTGTGTGGCGGTGTTACTATTATTGTTGTTGCTATCAGTTTAATCTATGTACTTCGCTTTTTTTAACGTTCGCTTCAATTTGCTGATGTAAGTTTAATTATTAGGATTATAATTACCATGTAAATGTACGTGAAAGTAAACAATAAATAAATAAATATTCTCTATGGAACACGCACACTGTGGCATAGGTACACACATTAATCTTGTATTTTATTTTATTTGTGAATATAAAATGTGCCAATATCAGTTCTGTATTTTATGACCTTAGTTATAAGAGTATAAATATAATCCAGAGCCTGAGTACACTTCTGTAGGGAAGTTGATGTACCCTAATTTTTTTTTCTAGGATTGTTAGAGGGAGTTATAACAACTAATTTTCAGTCGGGTGATAAGCCGTCACGTGGTACGTTTTCCCACAATGTCGTCATCAACTATGGTGGCTGGATGTTCCTTACTACGCTTATATCTATGTAACTACTAAGTGGACTTATGTATAAAAAAAGTCTAAATAAAGCAAATAGACACTTCCAAATTTAATGCTCTTGTAAGACCTAAGAAATATTGATTAAATAATTATAATAATAACAAATAATAATATACTCCAATATTTTTATATTGATTTTTAAAATATAAAACAAATACGCACAAGTTATTATAAATTGGTAGGTACAATGTATAAAAAAAATATAAAGAACAATGTAATAAAAATAGTTATTACTTTTATACATTATTCAACCTAAGTAGTATATTTATTCTTACAATCGGGATATTGCACACTATTACATTTACAAAATGAACAACACGAAATTTGGTTTTTGTTACATATACATGATGTTGTTGCACATTTTACACAAGAACAGACACCAACAAAGTCATCTGGGTATTGTTTAATGTTTTTTTGTGGGAGTAGCGCGTTATCGATCTCCTCAAAACCAAATTCATGTCTTAGTATATGTCCTCTTAGTTTTCTTTACTGTTAATATTTTACGATTTACAGCCGTCAAAAAGGTCTTGTCTTGTCGTTCTGATCTAACTTTTCCGAAGTATTTTGAGGCGTTGAAGCCAATTTTGGACACAATAAAATTGTAAAACCTCATATTTGCCCTTTTTAGAAGCTGCAAGAGGTGGTAGACGAAAACTGACACCATTTTTTGTGCTCAGAATCGGCTTCAACGCACAACACACAAATATCTGTCCTCAGAGGCAACTTATTCAAACAATTGTTCTTTATGATTTGCGTAATATTTTGCGATTATTTTCCTATCTCGTTCTCGCTTTTGTTAAATATACACCACACGTATCGCCGTGCCGTGCTGTATTTACATATCTTATCTATAGATATGTCACCTTACTGCTATTTTTGCAATTTCGGGTCAGTCCAAAAAATTTCGCGTTATTTTTGTCTTTCGGAAAATATCATCTCCCCCTTGAGGGTTCAGAAATTCTCCAAAAAGGGAAAGCTCCTGGCAACACTGAATCCAATTTGAGTTTGGTTCTTACTAAGGTGCAGAAATAAGCTATAATGGCCGGTAATCACAACCACAAAGAGGATCACAAATTAAAAAAAGTAATAAGAAGGTGAAACGAAATCCCGGATCCTCCACCATTTGTTAGAAAACGAAGTCTACGAATAGTACGGGAACCAGCGACACTCTTTTTTGAAACATCTGCCTAAAAATAACTTCTTATTATTTATTGTTATATTTAAGCTGTGTTTTCACAAAAACGACTCCTGCAGACGCACTAGCGGGACAGCGCCTGACAGGACTTTTTTGCTCCTGCCAAAACCATGTTCCATGGAATATTTTTGTTAATGACAGAAGCATGCCGGTGTACAATGAAGGTAGTAGAAAATAATTTTTCATCATACTGTAATGCTAATAAACACAGAAAATTTCAGCTTTGAACATGTACAGCATTGACACTTTTACTACAATATGTATATCTTTATCAATAGACTTGAATCTGGTCAAAATAAAGTCCTATTTATGTAGTATAAACTAAGGGGTATTTTTTAAATTGCCAAGAATCGAAATCAAATTTGGGAGTGATTTTTTTACACAGTAAGAGTCAATAGTACAATGTTTGTTTCGTCTCCAAAATTATCAATAACTACATCAGGTCTCCTGATTGCTTGAAGTTTATGCATTTTAACGTACCATCATTCAGCACTAGAAAAGTGTCCATTATGTCTCTAACTTGTTGTATAACATATGCAATGTTCAGTCCAGTGTTAGCAAATTCTGTAGTGTACTTGATTAGTTTAGTAAAATTAGTAGATCTTTCTGGCCAAACAAGCAATACTGCAGTAATTATTATACTCTTCGCAAAAAAACGAAAAGTATCTTGTATTCGATCGGCACATTTCTAAATCAGTAAATATCGCTCGTAGAGAAAAAAAATTCATATCATTATGTTAGTGAACGAATTCTGAACAACTTTCAAAATGTCCGTCCTCTGTCCGTCCGTCACGTTTCTTGTAAGCACGATAACTTAAGAAGGAAAAGTCCGATTGTATAGAAATTGGGAAAGTAAGTTAGCGTTAGCTAGAGGAAGAACCCTATTGTTTTTGAAAAAAATCAATCAATAAATAAAAAAGTTATTAATCATTTAAATGAAAAAAAAAAAAAAAAAAAATATATTCTTAATTTTTGTCATTTGTACTTAAATAGAAATCTTGCGAAATTTTATTCTATTTTTTTTGTTTATACATTTTACTAATGTATATATATATATATATATATATATATATATATATATATATATTTATATAAGGTATTAGTTGGCATCTCACAATGTAAAATTTTAGGTTCAGTTGGCATCCACGAGTCAGATGGCATCCGGTATTCGGATGCCATCTGACCTGCTAGAGATATTAACGCAGGGGCATCGTAAATGTCGTATTATGCCATTAAAACTTATTTTAAGTTGGAGGTCAAGTGACCCATTTTAACACCCTAGTGAATATTTTAGTTCAGCGGTTTGTTACTAGCTGCCGTGCCTGTCGCTCGAAAAATATTCATTTTGAATACCTGCTGACCACAGAAGCGGTTTAGATGGCATCTAGTCAGCTGGCAACACCGTGGAAGTAGGTTATTATATACCACATGTTGATCCAGATGTTTTAGTTTGCTCGAATATATTACTACTAGGAAAAGTAAACTTAGTGGAGACAATTCGTATAACTGTTAAAATGAGGACGGAATTTGTACCTCTTGATTGCAAACAACTTTTGTTAAGGATGGTTCAGCAAGACTATAAGTAAAATAGTGTTCTGTAGTTTAATTAAACTACAAAAGTAAGAGAAAAGTTATTAACAAAAATATTTTAGATACGTGATAAACTACAAAATTATGTTAATGTAAAAGAATCTTATTTAGTCTAATTCACAAGTTCAAACACGTGTTAATTCTTGAAAAAGCTTGTAAAAATATAAGTGAGGGCTCATTGGATTCGGAATGACGTCTAGAAAAATGTGTAAAAGTTATAAACAAATTAAGATTGAAAAAAATGACGAGTTTCGTTTTTTGCAAATAACTCGAAAACTATTAATAATTGAGAAATTAAAAAAAGAGGTTCTTAAAGAGGAAGAAATTTCCAATAAAAAAGTCTGGACTTCTGGAACTCTATCTCTACTATTAATAACTTTAATTTAATGTTGAAAATGGGGCTTCGCACGGCGAACGCTAAACCGTTACGATACTCTGAAACCGATCGTAAGAAGCAAAACAATTTTTTTATATTTTCAAGTATTAATATAATTTTTTTTTAAATTGCGTTATTATTTAGACACTTAAAGGAACAATATCCCGTTGGAAAAATTTTTTTTACCGATTTTTCATAAAATGAGCTCGTTGTTAATTAACAATTTTTTTTTTGAGTTTACGTTTATGTTTCAAGTCGGAAAATTGTTAAACAAAAGCCACTAAAATTATTTCGCTTCGTGAGGACCTTATGTCAACTATATTTTATTTGATTATGACATTGCGATGTTTTTAATTGTTACAGTCTATTAGTTATTAATTATTTAAGCTAACAAGAAACTAAGAAATTAAATAGAGGTTGAAAATTTTTTTTTATTAATTTTAAAATTATTATTATTACTGTTTTTATATTCAAAAATACTATAAAATTATATAAACTTTAAATTTTTAGTGCTATTTGTTTAAACAAATTTTATAAAGAAATAGATAAAATACGTATTTTTGAAAAAAAAATTTTTTCTTAAAACATTTTTTTAATTGTTTATAATTATTTTTTCCCGTTTTTCTTCATTTAAACAAATTATTAAGAAAAAAAATATTCTTAAAATTTTTTATTTGCAATTCTCTACAAGGTGGAATTTTTGTTATTAATTAATTTGTTTATTTAATAAACAATTTCTAATTAACAATTGCCGAATGTGTTTATATTTTTTTAGATAGAAAAAAATAACCAGAACAACCGTATACATAAATATGTCAAAAAACATTTTTAATATTTAAAATTTAAAATTCTATAAGAAATATTAACATTTTTTTTTATGTTTATGTATACGGTTGTTTTTTTTTTAATTTTTTTTCAATCTAAAAAAATATAAACACATTCGGAGGTTGTTAATAATAAATTATTTATTAAATAAACAAATAAATTAACAACACCTTGTAGAGAATTGCAAATAATAGGTTTTAAGACTAAAATTTTTACTTAATAACTTGTTTAAATAATGAAGAAAGGAAAAAAATTATTATAAACAATTAAAAAATGTTTTTAAGAAAATTTTTTTTTTTCATAATATTTTATAACAAATAAAATGGCAAAAAACGTTTTTCAAAAATAAGTAATTTATCTATTTGTTTATAAAATTTGTTTAAACAAATAACACTAAAAATTTAAAGTTTATGTAATCTTATGTTATTTTTGAATATAAAACCAGTAATAATAATTAAAATTAATAAAAAAAATGTCAACCTTTTTTTTTAAATTTTTTAGTTTTTTGTTATCTTAAATAATTAATAACTAATAGACTATAACAATTAAAAATATCGCCATGTCATAATCTCGTAGAGTATAGTTGATATAAGGTCTAAAGGAAACATAATAATTTTAGTGGCTCTTGCTTAACAATTATCCGACTTGAAATATAAACGTAAGCACTAAAAAAAATTGTTAATTAACAATAGGCTCATTTTATGAAAAATCTGGATTTTTTTTTCTTTAAATGTCTGAATAATACCATAGTTTTTTAAAATTTTTAAATTAATATTTAATACATAAAAAATATTTTTACTTATTACGGCCGGTTTCGTAACGGCTTAGCGTTTGCCGCACGAAGCCTTATTTTCAACATTAAATTAAAATTATTAATAATAGAGATAGAATACCGGGAGTTCTGACTTTTCTATTGGAAATTTCTTCCTCTTCAAGAATCTTTTTTTTAAATTTCTTAAATATTAATGGTTTTCGAGTTATTTTCAAAAAACGAAGCTCGTTATTTCTTCAATCTTAATTTGTTTATAACTTTTGCGGGTTTGAAAGTTTTGCACATTTTTCTAGACGTCATTCCGAATCCAATGTGCCCTCACTCACATTTTTACAAGCTTTATCAAGAATTAACACGTCTTTGAACTTGTGAACTAGTGTATGTTGGAGATTATTTTAATTCGTTTTGTTTAAATTTTTGCATTTCTTATTGGATTCTATTTAAGAAAAGTATAGTAGGTGACCCAAGAACAACCTCTTGTAGAGAAATGCATGGTTGAAAGAGTTGTAGAGTTACTAAGACACCGTTAAAGATAAAGCTGTCGAATTGAAACTAACAAGATGGAAAAAATTATACGATAAAGTTTGATAGCTTAAATTATAATATATTTTTTACTTTACACTTGCCACTGTGCTTCAAAATTAATCAGTTTGGAGCATCTACACCTCGTGATTTTAAATGTAAGTTCATAGATTATCTGTAAAACTATAATTCATCTAAACTAACAAAGTTTTTTCCAAAGTATATATTTATATAAATAAAATTAAAATTTAATTGCAGTTTACTTTTACATATTGTACATATTGCACGTAAAGTATATTTTAGTTTTAATTCGAGCTAGTTTTTTCGTTGATAGTATTTAAGTAATTCAACAATTTTTACTTCTATTTCTCTCATGATTTAAATTTTTATAGGTCACTCAAACAACATGTCATAATTAGAATAATAAAGTTGATATAAAAGTCATACAATTTTGTTAATATTTCCGCGCAATTTGTATAGTTTGAATGTAAATGACCGTGATTTTTGATTCGTTGTATCTAGCAATTCGTTAAAAAATGGGTTTCTGGAAATATCTTGAAAATTACGAATTATGTCAAAAACTGTTATTTGTACGACTTGAAACATAAGAAATTAACTTTACCTTAAATTTCAGATTAGTCCCGTTCAAAGATTGTTCGAGATATTATTTTTTTAAGGTTTTGTGTTTTTTCGTCCCTTTCTAAATGTCAAATTTTTACACGTATTTTTCGTAAATAACTTTAAAACCGAAGGGTCTGAAATTGGTTATTACAACGTTGAAAGGTAATTCAATTTAATACATTCCGGTTCTTCTACAATAAAAATTGTCAAAGTTATGGCTATTTGTTAAAAGATTACTTTTTTTATGGAAATCGAAATTGGAGTATTACTCTCAATTGAGTTGTGATAAAATAAATCATTCAAAATTTGTTGTAGCTTTTGGAATAAAACCGCTGCCTAAGGAATCAATATTTCCACATCCAGATTTCCCATCCAAGTCTCTTTAAAGGAAAACATCTTGACCATATTTGCACTCTAGTATGTGGAAATAATTGGTCACAGAATTTTAATAAGAGGGCGTTGCCGAATGCTAGCCAAACCTCCAGAACTTCCGGACGCTGCCGAATACGAAGGCAAATTCTGGGCGTTTCCGTATCCATATTAAGATAGTGCCAAATCCATATCCGGGCGCGCATGAATACCAAGGTAATTTCTGGGCGCTGCCGAATCGATATTAGGATGCCGCTGAATCCATTTTTGGGCGCTGCCGAATTCCAAAGTAACTTCCAGGCGCTGCCAAATCCAAATTAGAACGCCGCCGAATCTATATTCGAGCGCTGCATAATCCATATTCGGGAACGGCTAAACACCAAGGTGACTTCCGGACCATGTCGAATACCAAGGCAATTTTCAGGCGCTGCCGAATCCATATTCGAATCTTTCCGGGCGCCGCCGAATCCACTATTAAACAATACCTCCAGGATCCATTTTGGTTGCACGATTTGACCCAAACATACTAACTACCGTACAAAGCTTTTAAAATGAAGTTAAATAGAAGATTTTAAAAATTAAGTTTCTGGACTGTTATTAGCTTGCTTTATTGTTTTTCCCTATTTACCCTATTTAACTCACAACCCTTCACCGGAATTAGCGCAAGACATAATCTAGTACCAGATCTCGTCATGGAACATATGTGTGCCAAATTTGAAGACAGTATCTTAGACGACCGTTGCGAAGAAAACGTGCGCACAAAAAAGTTACAGACCGACACACAGACAGAATTTTTTTCTCTCTTAAATTTAAAATCTCGACGTTTTATGACATTTATTATTTCAGCAAAAAACATTTTGAAATTTTTTTTAAGATTACTATACAGGGTGCGCCACTTAAAACTCCCCAGGCTTGCAACTTTCTTATTTTTTAAACTACGACCATGTTGGGCATATCAAATTGTAGATAATTTTAAGGCATTTAAACATGTGTACAGAGTGATTTAAAAAAAAATAAAATAATTGTTAAGAAAGAAAACTTAATTTCCTTGAATATTTGTTTACCTCATCCTGTACATGAACTGCGTCAATGTTTTCTAATAAAAGTTTTAATTAGCTTCAATTTATGTTATGTTTATTACGTCATATTCGAAATTCTTTTTGGTTTTAGAGAAAGAAATTAAAAACACTCCTTCCAACTCCTGTTTTTTTTTTAATAACTGAAAAAATGTAAATAATAATTTTATGCTTTATTTGTAAAAGACATATCACAAAAAATCCTCAACGTAATAAAACAGCAACAAGAAACAAAAGAAATAAATATTTTTAAAAACAAACTCTATTAAAATGTACTAAATAATAGGAATTTTTATTCTTAAAACTTTTTTTTTAACATGAATTGAAGCTAATTAAAACCTTTATAAGAAAACATTAACACATTTCATGTACAAGTTGAGGTAAAAAAATATTCAAAGAAATTAAGTTTCCTATCTTAACAATTTTTTCAATTTTTTTTTAAATCACTCTGTATGCGTGTTTAAGGCTTTAAAAATGTCTACAATTTGATGTGCCCAACAAGGTCATCGCTTTAAAAATAAAAAAGTTACAAGTATGGGCAGTTTTAAGTTGCGCACCCTGTACATCTTTCCACTCCACTACGTGGATGTGGAAGTAATAAATCAAATGGCATATATTTTCATTAAAAATAATGTATGTTTTTATCCGAATTTGTTATAAATAAAAACAAGAAATGAAATGTTTCATATTTCTATTGTGAAATATAGTTCATTTAGTTATCCTTAAAATAAAATCATGGAAAAAAACATTTTATATTTATTACAAAAAATGTTTTGTAAGACATACAAAGAAAAATGTTAGAGTAGTTTTGGTGAATAAGTATACCTACTAGAAGCCTCAGAATTTTTATAATATTTACACTACTATAAAGAAAACTACCTGTTGTTAAACTTGAGGCATGTTCAATTTTATTAACATTTAACATTACAAATTGTGTTTTTATAATAAGAAATGTTTCTTTTTATTTAAAATACACTTTCAGATGTATCAATAAACCCTCATGTCATAATATTTTAGCTTCATTAAATCAGTATTTATAATTACTTAATAATGTTCGCACAATTTGTATCCCAATTTGGGACATTGGATGATTTGAGTCGTAAGTTTTATTTCCACATCCAAATAGTGGATTGGAAGTATAGTAATCGTAAAAAAAAACTTCAATTTTTTTTTTGTTGAAATCGGTTTAGAATGTCATGAAATATCGAGATTTTAAATTTGAGGGCAAAAAAAAATTGTATCTATCGGTTTGTCTGTATTTTTTGTACGCATGTTTCCTGTGGGACGGTTTAAGATATTAACTTAATAGTTGTTACGTGTATGTATTATAAAAAGATCTGGAACACATTGCTATAAAATTACACAAAAAATAATCGTTTTAGAGATTCTAGCATTTTACTTAATCGCCAGAATGTATTTACAATAACGGTGTAAAAGCCGCTCGAAAAGTGGCTTATATTTGGTAATTTTTTAGTTTCGTAGTCTGTTATTCTAGTTTCGGTTAAACAGACAATAATGGGTTGTATCTGAAACTAATTGACTTGTCTTTTTGAAATGAAGGATTGCTAGTTCTGAAAGACAGTTTTATTGCGTCTTATTATGAACGCTTGTGGGGTAAGGCCTCTATTGTAAGAAACCATTTCCGAAATATATTTATTTCAACCATATGTTTCGTTTTTTAAATTCATAAACATTTTCTCTACAGATATTTTAAAGGATGTCTATTGTTCAAAATAAGTAGACTTCATCGACTTACAGTCCAATTTACGTCTTTCTATTTGAAAGGGTAAAAGTGGTTTAATATTTGCTTACGAGACTGCAGTAGAAATTTTTTCGTTCTTTCTTTTCTTCACAAATTAGATATTTTTCTATTAAATATATATAAATTAATTACAATTTTAGAGATTACATGCATTTTGTGTCATGAAAAAATTTAGATACATTTTGATAGTAAAAAACTGTTGAAAACTTGGAAAATATGTACGTCACAAAAAAATTAGAACAGAGCAAAATTGTAAAGAATATACGTTTGAATTTTTCCAGATTTTTAAATTTCATAGTTTACGATATTTTCCGTTTTCGGATAAGGGCCTTTTTTTCGGTTTTTTCCAGGAAACTTGGACAGAGTGCACTTTAGGAAAAAGTCATAAAGGAAAAAAAGTCTTGTAGTTTAATAATATATTCACTCGAATTTATGGATTTTTCTCGTCACTTTTTTTTCAACCTTCAACCCTTTTTGGAAAAATTCAACCGCTATATCTCGGAAAATATGCATTTTTCGAAAATTTTACGAGAGTAAAAAGTTGTTATTTTTCATAAAATTATCTAAAAAGACATTTTATTTTTTTAATTTACCTCAATTTTACTAGTTAACAAATTAGCAACAAGATCATTGTTTATAATAATTGCGAGGCAATATTAGCGGCCATTTTTTTTTTGGAGTTTGATCTAGACTTCAAAACGAACAGAATCCACAAAGTTTTGTGAAAATCCATTCATTCGATAAACTATTTAGTCAAAATGCTAATTTGCCTACACTATAATGTGTTAGAACTACAAAGTACACATAACATAATCCTGGGATTATATAGACAGAGAAAATAAATTTCCTTTTAAGAGTTGATGTTCTGTTTTTGTTTCATTTTACCATTATTGTATTATTTTGGTTTGAAATACGTATGTTTACATTTTCATAAATGCTAAATATTTGTGTTGTATTCATTTTTTTAAAAGCTTTTATTTAACTTGCAATGTGTTATGTATGAATGTATGTTTGTTTGGTGAAATCTTGCAAGCTGAATTTTGACTAGCTCTTATTATACTAGAGCTTTGAAATTTGGCACACGTGTATAAGTCCGGTGACAATGTAACATAGTATAATCACTATCGGTCTAAATCCAATATGGCGGACGTCCCAAGATGGCGGACCGGCTTTTTAGTCACAACCCTATTGATATGGGTATCAATACGATAGACAATGTGACGTCATTCTGAATTCAATATGGCGGACGTCCCAAGCTGGCAGATCGCCTTTTTCTTCACAACCCCCTTGATATGGAATCAAATGAAAGGGTTTGACGAGTAAAATACGATGAACTATGTAACGCCATTATAAATCCAATATGGCGGACGCCCTAGGATGGCAAATTATCTTTCTTCACGACTCCCTTGCCATTTGTATCAAATGAAAGGGTTTTGTCTGTCTGTAAAATAAGTAGACTAAAAAGTAAAAAATAAAATTATATAAAAAAAATATTTTTAAGAAAAAGCCTTCATTTGAAAAAACTGTACTAAAAAGTTTAAATAATTTTTTAAAATTCATTCACATGGAAACCAAAAGCTTTGGGGGCGGTCAATTGAGCAAAGTAACTATGCAATAGTGCTATATGACCGTCCGCAAAGTTTTTGGTTTCCAGGTGTATGAATTTTAAAAAATCATTTTTACTTTTTAGTACAGTTTTTTCAAATAAAAGCTTTTTCTTAAAAATACTTTTTTTTATATAATTTTATTTTCAATAAAAACGTTTTCAAATAAAGCTTGTCCTGCTACTTCCTTTTTAGATTTTAAACTTAGTCATTTATATTTTTTTAAATTGGAATGTGGTTTAGGTTTTTGACTTTTTAAAAGTTTTTATGGAGAAATGAAACACCGTGGTCTCTTTGCCGATTTTCATTTTTTTTTACGAAGTTGTTACTGGTCTATAAAATTGGGAGGTCTAGTTATATAGCAGGCAGTATGGGCGTATGAGTTTCGAAAACATTTCGGACGCAGTTTATTTGTTGGAATCAGTTCTGGAGACACTACTGATTATGAGCATCCATGTTACCAGACGGTAACCCGGTCTGATATTGTTTAAAACAATTTTGTTTACAACAAAAGGAAATATTACATTTTTTCAATGAAACTATGTTTTTAAATATTTTTTTATCGATTTCCAACAAGAAATGTTCGATAATTTTTTTCATAAAGTTGATATTTTCAATGTTATTATGTTTTAAAAATTAAAAAATCTCCAATTTCTCATTTCAGTAAGAGCCTTACATTTTCTAAGAAAGCATATACAGTGTGCCAGGGAGCGACGCATGATTAAATGAGCAATTCATATGTCTTGGAAATTTACCAAAAAAAGTAATTTCTCTCATTTATAAAGTACTTTTTCTGAAATCGATCGGCAATGTCTACATTTTCGGCGCGATTTCAGATCGAAAAATGCACAATTCCAGTATTTTAGTCCGTTGCTAAGAAACTATCAGAAAACAGACCGGAAAAGATCCGTTGCCAAGCAACGATCAACAAAACCGTACGGGAATGTTACTTTCCCGGCATAGGCCGGGAAAGTAACATTCCCGTATGGTTTTTTATGTATATTTTTGACAGTAAATAAATACACGCAGACAAACAATCAAACTTACATTTACACTTACACATACATCAAAATTACATTTATTAGTAAGCAGTTAGATTGTAATGAAGAAATGTTAGATTATAATGAAGAAATGTTATTCATTAATGAAGAAATTTTATGCATTAATACAAATTCCTTAATTTATAATAATATTGATTGTGATTTCAGAAAAAATAGTATGCGTATTTCGGTGTGAAAGCACATTCCCGAACTTCGATGCATCGTCGTCCGGGAATGTACTGCTTTCACACCTAAATACACAATATACTATTTTCTGTAAGAGATAGGACAAAATCTTAGAAAGAATTATTCAGAATGAGATTTTTTTATAGAAATAGTTTTGAATTAGTCAGATTTCAGTTTGTCTTAATATTTTAAGGTTTTTCAAATTGTTTAAACAATTTTAATTTACTTAAATAATTATAATTTATTTAAGCAATTACGTTTTGTTACAAATTTGTAGCATTTCCATCTCTTTTTAGTTTCACAATTTTGTTTATTAAGAGTTTGCTATTATTTAAGCAACTTATTCCTGTTTATTGCCAACTTTCTTCAGAATAGAGCTAGAGTTGTGCAGGTTTTAAGAAATTTTGAACTTTTCATCGACTTTCTGCTCATATTTAAAATAAAGAACATTCTTGAGACTAATTAAAAATAATTTCTGCAAAAAGAGTCGCAAATAAATAACAATAAATGCTAGAAATACATGATACTCTACTTTTGTCCTTATGGGGTCATTTTGAGGCCCAATAGTTCTCATGGGGGGTGTAATTGAAAAAATAATTATTAATTCGTATTCTTTGAACTATTGTGAAATTTAAAAAAAGTTGGAAATGTTACAAATTTATAGCAAAATATAATTTTTTGAATAAATTATAATTGTCTAATACACTTGAAAAGCATTAAAATATTAACACAATCTAGAAGGTGATTAATTAATAATAATTTGTGTAAAAGAGAACTCAAATAAATAATAATAAACGTTAAAAATACGTGATACTCCAACTTTACCCTTATAGGGTCACTTTGCAAGTGTGCAAAATTTTAGCAAATTCAGTTTTATTTTTCTGAATAATATTTCTTTACAGCACCCTGTCCTATCTCGTACAGAAAATTTGATAAATTGACAAATAGCAGAACAAAACTACCTGTGAGAACTAAAAAGAAAAACTATCTACAAAATTAACTTCCAATCTTTGCAGATAGATTTTCTTTTTAGTTCATACAGATTGTTTTTTCTACTGTTTGCCAAATCCCATAAAGAATATGTTTTATAACAATTATAAGCAAATA